>JACAXG010000250.1:261362-447131 GCA_018881555.1 Amblyornis subalaris | reverse complement strand
AAAAAAGAAAAGAAAAAAGAAAAGAGAAAAAAGAAAAAAGGAAAAAGAAAAAAGAAAAAAGGAAAAAGAAAAAAGAAAAAAAAAAAGAAAAAAAAGAAGAGATGCCCAAAGCACAGATTCTAGATGGATTATGCCCTGGTAGTTTTCTTATTGTATGGAAGAAGCACCTCATGTGGTGACAGTTGTCAGATCCTGGCCTGGGAACAGAAACAGCTTCCTAAGAACAGTGTTTTGTGATCACACCAAATGTCCATCCAGGACAGTTTTTTCTGTCTAATCCATTTCAGTAGCATATGCTTAGAAAAACCTGGGGACTGGACAAAATAGAACATTTTTCTCTTGATATACCACTTATGGCTTCCAGCAACCTGTGCTTTAGGGACTTTAATCTTCTTTTGATCCCATTATTCTGTTTGCCTTTACAAAACCCTGCTGTGGGGATTTCCCTCACCAAAATAATCAGTGTGTGAAAAGCACTTCTATTTTTTTTTTTATTTTAAGCCTGCCTCAGCAAGAACCCTGATCTRCTGTGTTCTGGGAAACCACAAATACTTCTTCTTTCCTCATCCTCTTCTAGCTATTYGTGGCTTTAGACATTTGCCATATTCTTCCCCTGCACAAAAGATGAAAAATTCCAGGCTATTCAGTTTTCCTTTCTCATGATTTTCTTCTGCCCACATTTTTACCCTATCCTATTCTTTTTTTAACTTCACAATCCCTTTTTCTGAGATCAGCACACCACCATTTGGAGCTCTGCAGGTGTGGGAGAAATACCTATTATTGCAGTCTGATAATGACGATATTGGTTTTCTTGATWTTTTTTTCCTCTTTCTTCCTGAGAAATTCTAACATTTTCTTTGTCATTTTGACAAAGAAAAGCTGAGCTGGCATTTTCAGAGAAATGATCATAAGGAGTAATAGTTAATTTAGAGTCCATTGTACATGGACATGCAGAGCTAGAGTTATTTTTTGTCTCATCTGCACTTTTTCACATTCATCGACAATGATTTTCATCTGCCATTTCATTGTCCAGTGAGTCGATATCGTGAGATCCTTTTGTGCCTTGTAGCCACCAGTTTGGCTTTTTACTATTCTGAGTATTATTCTATATAAGTAACAGTCTTATGTCTCATTAGTAAATCATTTTGCAGATCTTTCCAGACTATGTTAATCCATATTGGTTGCAGAACACACATTTGGGGAACTCACCGAGGGGGGACTTCCTTCATAATGATAACAGAACATGAATCCCTGCCCTTTGCTTCCTCATTTTCAGGCACCTTCTACCTACTTTTGTCTTTGTTAAGTTGCTTTCAGACTCTTTTATGAGGATATTTGTCAAAAATGTTGCAAAGATACACGTACAGGTCTCCTGTATCTGTTTGCTTAGGGGTTCCAAAGTGCTCCTGCAGCCATGTGCAGCACAGCTTTCTCCATATCAAGAACCTATTCCCAATAGATTTTTCCACACATTAGTAAAGGCCATTGCTCATTAGTTTTCTTAGCAATTTTCCAGTATGACAGACAGATTTATCCATCTCTTTTTCTTCAGATCTCCCCAAAAATGCTTTTAGACAGCAGCTGACTTATTCTACTGCTTTGGTAGCAGAGCCGAATTAAGAGATAGGTTACAGATCACAGATAGTAGATCAACAGTTTCATATCTGCATCCTTTATGGCTTAGGACTAGAAACTTTTTATTGTTCATTTTATCACCTTTTTATATATATTCTTGCTCTTGACAGCTAGATTTGAGATGGATCCTCAGACTTGTCACCTGTAAAGAAAGGCTATGGTGAACACTGATGCAAAAAAATCATTTGTGTTTTCTGTTATAGCCTTAAAATCCTTCAGTGCTTCTTCTATACCTGGACTATTTATTGCCCCTCTAACTCTGGCAGCTTTCTTCTGAGGTAGTAAAGTAAAAAAAAATTGCTATCTGTAGTTATGTYTTTTTTTGCACTTTTCACTTCAGAACTCTTTTCTGTTTAATGTCTGACAGTGAAGCTTTTATAGATCATAAAGCCATTTCCTAAATCCTGTCTCTAAGACCAATGGGCAAATGACTGCAGAGGAGGGAATAATGTAAATAACCTATATTGAAGATGAACTTTCCAACTGTTTGTGAAGACRTGGATATTTGTGGCTCTTTGGATGGCATCTGAAGTGACTCACACAAGTGTGAGGTAGATGCCAGGACTCCTAAGTTCAATTTAGTGGAATCTCAAAGTACACTTCCAGCTGCCTCTTCCATCAGTCCAACGACACAGGTTTACTTCATCAATTCTCACCCGGCTGTCAAGGCTTGCTGTGGAAAATCTTGCAGAGAAGTGAAATGGGAAATACTWTGCTGACACTGCTCGAAAGAACTCTCATTTCTTGGACTGGCAATTTCATTTCTGACTTCCTCACCTTTCTGGTCATACTTCTAAACATTAAAAGAGTCAGAGACATTACCCTAGCAGTAAAACCCCCCTTTTTTTCTTCTCTCTCTGTTTCATATTTCCTGAATTGCTTTTATGGGAGCAAAACAGGAGAATGAGAAGTGAAATGTCTAACCTATTACACCTGACTGATCAATACATGTCTTTTTTTGCACTACAGTAGAAAGATGAAGTTGGCTTAGGTGGTTTCACAGCTTACAACTAACTTTCTTTACTTCAGTCGAGGCAGACCCAAAGGAAACCTGTGCATACTAAAAAGTGAAAAAGGCTTGAGGACATCTGCAAAGGAAAGACACTTCCCTCTGTTTTCAACTCAATGGTTCTTGCTGACACAGTTCAACCAGAGAAAGAGTAAAACTGGCACCACGTGCTTGCAAAAGGCCTGGCAGGTTTACTACAAACACCAACTACCTGCATACAACATATAAACACCTATTGCTAAGTACTTGAGACAACCCTGCACTCAGAGGGTGATTGTCAGAATAACTTTAACTTTCTGAATTTGCTGGTCTAGATAAACACCTRCTACGGATGAAGCAGATGAGACAGGCAAAGGAAAGATTTGATTTGCCACAGATTATGATCCAAGCAACAGAGACAGAATGAAAAAGGTCCGAAAACCAGCTGACACCTCAGCTGTGAGTTGTGGCACAGAGAATTAGACCTCAATAGTGTGAAACACCTATGGCATGAATGGGTACAGTCGACTGGCCACTTTTTTCCTCTTTGTTTTAATTTAAGGTGTATAATTGATCTCACCCATTTTTGACAACTCTTTTTAGAGGTAGGGTGTTAGATGATTCACATCCTTAAACTGCCTGTCTCCCTCTGTTAATTGTAAAATGAGTCTTGGTTGCACCTTGGCCAGATGAACACCTCTGTAATGTCGTAATTGATGTCTCAGTCTGAACCCTGAATGTACCAGGTGAGGTGGTCAGAGGGGTCTGCAGCCTCCCTGTGGCAATGCCATCCTCCCTTCGTGTCACACCTCAGCAGCTCCGTGGTTCTCAGCCCTGCAGCTCCCACAGCACAGCCGTGGCACCATTCCTTCCCTCTGCAGTGTTACGGACACTGTCACTTACTGAAACCGAGAGGATTAGGGAAGAATAAAGAAAATCCCTACTGCTTTTTTGCCTCGGGGCAGCAGAGGACTGCAGGAATGGACACGCCGGGATCACCTTGATTTATAGAGTGGCATCCTAGTTGGTCTCATGTATTTAATCCTTTTGTGCCAGCGGGAAGTTGAAAAGTCTGGACTGCAAAAAGTTCAATTATATACTTATAAGTCTAATTAAAAAAAAAAAGGAGATTAAAAAAAAAAAGGAAAGAAAGAGTCTTTTTAGGATTTGTAAGATCTTACCCACTCCAAACCTAAAATTTAATTCCATGTGACTGAAGGAATTCCTATAGCAAATGTGGGGAAATAACACTGGAATGGGAAATAAAAGTACAGATAGCATGGTTTTTATTTTTTATTTTTGTCTTATTAACCTTAGAGAAATAGCAGGAAATATTTTTGTATCCTGTTTTGCTCTGACTGACACATTCATGTTCAAATTTTAATGTTGTTAACAGCCATTCTTTCTGTAAAAACATATTTTTGTGAATAAAATTATATTATTTCTTGCAGTGCTAAAACTCTGTCAAATAACTACATCAAACACATATCTGTGATACACTATGAGTGGGATAGAATGCAGGTGACTGCATGGAAAATGAACTTTGCAGCCTTTCACTTGCGCTGCCTCCTAATAAGTTTCTCTCAGACTCCAGTACTGTAAACCTTGGAGATGCCCCTAATAAAAACATAACAAACACAGCAAAATAAAACTCAACTCATCTCAAAAGGGAGTGACTTTCTATTAAATAAGCATTCTTCCCTTATTTTTCTGCTCCCAGAATTACACTTGTCTCTAACCTAGAAAAAATGAGATCCAGCACGAACCACATTTTACCCTATTTATGTTTGTTTACACATGCTCCCCTACACAAATCCTTCCAGTTTCATACTTACTGGTTTTTTTTCAATGTGGAAGAGAAGTTGCTACCACGAGAAACATGGTAAAATGGTACAACTTTTTGGTAAGATTTACCACTTCATGGAATAATTTATGTTGGAAAAGCCCTCTAAGACCATCGAGTCCAACCACTAACCCAGAACTGCCAAGTCCACCACTAAACCATGTCCCCAGGTGCCACATCTACACAATTTTTAAATACCTCCAGGGATGGTGACTCCACTGCTGCWCTGTGTAGCCTGTTATTTTAGTCTAGGAGACTTCTTAGCATTTAAGTTTTTAAGGCCTTGACTTATTCAAATGAAATTAATTTTGTGTGTTTTGGGGATTTGGGGATGAGATTTGCAAGCAGAAATTAAGGCTTTGAAGATATACAAATGTTATCTAATGCAAATTCCTCTGGTATTCATAGAATCTCATCTCATTGCACCTCATTTTGGATGTCTCTGGAACCTGCTGCTGCAGGTTCGGAATGAGCCAGCCCCCACCTCTTGGGGAAGCACCAATKAAATAATTATCTGCTTGCTAAACACTTCCTGCCTTAGCTGTGACGCCTGATCCAAATCTGCTTTGACTGTGACCTTTCACAAATCCGTTTCCMCAGGGCTTTTTATACCTGATGGATGCTACAAGGAGCTTTTGGCGTGCTCACTCTGCACCTGCAAATCCTGCAGACAGAGAGAAGGCAGCTCCCACACCACCGAGAGGTGCAAAGCCTGATTCCCCTTGGGTCCCTGGGTTGTGAGCTTCTGCTTGAGGACACTGTGAGAATGGGTGGGATTCGTCTGATTAAAGACAGATATTGACAATGGAGGCATATTTGTGAGCTACTCACCTGAGGCTTGCTTTCCTTATGTCTGCCTAAGGATGAGGTGAAGTGGCTTCTGAAGGTGCCTTTTTCTCTCCACTGCTTCCAAAGGCAGCCTGAGGCAACCAGCTTAAGTGAAGATGTCTGTCCTGCAGGATCAGCAGAGATGGATCCCATCTCCTGTAACAATAGCCTGTTCCTCAAAACACCTCTGTCTGGGTCACACCAAGGGGCTGCTCAGGTTTTCAGGGTTATTCATGTGCATCAGTGCTTCCTGTGTGGGTGTGGCCTGCAGAGGCAGGCAGGCACATCTGCCCCTGTTTCTAAAAATGGGCTCATTTATGCTGTGTTCAGGATTGGCCAGAGAGGTTGTGGCTGACCCACCCCTGGAAGTGTTCAAGGCCAGGCTGGATGAGTCTCTGAACAAGCTGGGCTAGGGGAAGGTGCCCCTGCCCATGGCAGAGTGTTTGGAACCAGAGGTTCCTTAAGGTCCCTTCCAGCCCAAACCATTCTAGGATTCTATGTGGCATTTCCAATTTCTTCAGAGTCACCTTCCTTGCTCTGAGAGCTGCATGGGAAGCTTAGCCCCCCAGTTAGAGTAAATGCTGGGTTTTCAGATGCCACTATACTGCAGTGCCTGATTAGATGTCTTGGACCTTGGTGTCCTCTTTCCTTGCTTGTCTGTCCCAAGATAATCCAATTTGACCTAGGGTTTTGGGGCTTGCCTTCAAGGTCTAGTACTCTAAACTTAAGCCTTGGATGCTTGTGGTTCAAATCCCCTTGGATTGCCTGAAAATAAAGTTTTTCAGTCTTCCATGTAAGGAGTACAAAAGATGGAAGAACTGTAAAGAAATGGCTCCTTTATGTAAACTAGTGGATCAAACACAGAGATGGATACATCAAAGTATTTGCATGCCTATTTTCTATGTCTCTCAGAGGGAATGCAAGCAGGTAAACATTTTCCTAGATCTRGCCCACAGGCTAAACAGACTTTCAAAGGATATATAACGTTTAGGTATTTTGAAAATAAACAGTCTTTAGGTGCCGCTGCACTGAAGCAGCCTGATTTTTAGTTTTCACATGTAAGAAAATTTCAACTCATCCTTTTAGACACAACTGTATATGATGGTTAAGCTGGACGAGAAGGCATCCCAAGGAGATTAAATTACCCAAATATTTCTAGTATGAAAGGTAAGTGGAAATACAGCCATGAAACATCCTGGCATGCAGACAATAAGCTCCAAAGTGACCTCAGAACTTTATTGGTCCCTATTTCCACCTGCAGACAGGAACTGTTGTGCTTAAATCAAATCAGGCAACTTAAAAATTATATCTAGTCAACCAAGAAAATAAAGATGAGGCTACTGTACTCCTTCATCTTATCTTAAAACCTTTTTTTGATCCTAATGCTGGMATGGAGAGGCCACACCAACTTAACTTAGTCTGGGACCACAAACCATGTTACTTCAAATTGCAACATATTTCTACTTTGCCCTTTCCCCTGCTTTGTTTAGAGTTGATAGCAGCTGTTCCTCATGGACCTCGACAGAAAAAGGACTGTGTGCAAAAACCAGCACACCAGTTTATCTGTAAAATTGTTTCTTGACATTTTTGACTCTAAAGTTTTGTGTATGAATAATCCCCTATTTTGTGTGAGTGGTTTCATATGAGGCCTCTGAAAAAGCCAGTACCTTATTTCCTGAGTTGTATTCCAAAGCTTGAAATGTCATTTTTCTAGGCACTCATCAGAGTGAACCTACATCAGCTCCTTCACTCTTGAGATGAACTGTGCTACCAGAGGCTGTATTTGCTACACTCACAGTCAGACACAACCCAGGCAGGAGGAGTGGGAGCTCTCAGTGCTTCCAGCATGGGTGGCTACACCTGATTGTGCAGCCTGTTTATAGGGACGAGATGAGCTCCCCAGTGGTGTTTTTCTGACCTTTTGAAGAACTTAATGATGGGAGAACTCATTCCCTAGACTGTATGGTCTATTTTGGTTGGACTGGAAGGGGAGATAACTGTTCTGAATGTAGGCACCCAGGGTATGTCCGTCACYGAAATGCAGGCGTGGAGTGACACGTCAGATACCCCAGAACATCTGAGCTATCTGCCTGGCTGCAGTACATAGGAATTGCCAGAGCCCAYAGCTCTCTGGAGCTGCAGCTAGAGGTCAGTCAGAATAACACAGAAATTTTTGTTCAGACACCTGATTTTCACCCTATTCTGCAGACACCCCTCATCCTGAACTTAGTCAAGAGGAATCCTACCCTACCACTCTACAAGGTATAATCATTATATAAATACAAAAATCAAATTTTGCAGTCCTGTTAGTGTTGGAAGAGGTAGATGCTTTTGCTTTGGTTTTGGAATGTTGTTCAAAAAAATCTCAGGCAAGCAAAGGAGAAAAGACCTTGTCCATCTCTTTCTATCTAAGGCCTAATTCTTGGCTTCATCTTCAGCTGTATAAACTTTCTTGCCTTTGGTCAAAATCAATAAAGTCATGCCAGTTGACTTGATGTGGATATGCCCAAAGCTTAACTAGATCACTTACTTCAAATATAAGGAGAAGGCAAGGACTGCAACTGTATCTTTCAACCTTAAGTTCCCTAAGTACTAAATTAAATCATGCAGTGACTAAGCATAGTTGTGCCATTAAAAATGTTCAGAGAAAGTTAAAAGCCCAACTCTTACTCATGACCCAAATTCAAAATGGCCTTCAAATTTATTTCAGGCTGCAATATGATGCTTTTGATTCCCCCTTCCCTTGATCTGTTGTGTAAATTAGACCTGTTGTGGAGGAGCAGTGGAGTTTTCGGCAACAGATGATGTTCCCAGCAAAGTCTCTGGGGTGAATTTCCCTCTACCTCCTACTGGTGTGACATCAAAAGTAACCCTTAAGCCAATTAATTGAATTACACAAGTAAATTACATTTCTGTTGGAGTATACCCTAGGAAGAATTGCTTCCTAAATTGCACCTGGACAGTGTTAATGAGGGCAAAAGAAATTTGTGATATTAACAAGGGAGAAGCTGGATTAATAATTCATCCATAAAATGTGCATGATATGAATGATAGTGGATTCCTTACAGAATCAAAACACAAACAAGCATCGCTTACTCTGTCCTCAGGGATGAGACTCATGACATTTAATCTATATTATTTTAAATCTACCATGTAAACATCCTTTTAAAAGTCTTTAAATTTGAATGTAATTGCTACCAGCTYTTGATTACATACAGACTACATAATCTATCATTGAATCAAATAATTACTATTACTGTTGGGAAATATGGAATTATGCAAGAGCCTAAAGGAGAACTGCATGGCAGGTGAGAAACAAACAAATCAGGGTTGGGTAATCAATCTCTGTACCATAAAATGCTAATGTTGTCCTAATAAATATGAATTCTCTTTCATTGCTTGATATGCTCCCTACCAAGCATGTCACTTAGCCTGTGGTATKCTTTAGTTTAGTTTAAAGTGGCACTGCTCTTAGCTCTATAGCAAAATTATAATGGTTCCCTTTCATTTTCATAAAAGTAATTAAACTTATCAGTTTTCTTGTTATGCAACAAGCCAACCAATAAATGGACAAAAAAAGTTCAATTTGTGGTATTTTCAAATTAGCGCCCTATGCACCAGGGATTATTCAGATATGAGGTTCTGAATTAATGATTTTTAAAAAATAAATAAATTTTTAAAAGGAGGAAATAAGAGTGATATTGCAAGAAAAACATTCCTGTCTGTTCCTGCATTGAAGGAATTATATTAATTACAGGATAACTACTAAAACTTCATTGCAAACTCACAATTTTTTCAGATAAAGCTAACTTGATGACTCCAAAAGGAGATAGAATTTTAAATTGCACTTAAATAAACAAATACCTTACCGTGGTGTTAAGTGAGTTGCATGCTTGGGTGGACTGGGCTTTTCAAGGTACACTGAATTCTGAGGATGCACTGAATGGAAGGGTGCATTCTGCCCATGGAATGTAAATTAAAGAACTCTGAAAAGAACTGTGCTGTGAAATCTGCTCAGAGATACAGCAATGAGTTAAGAGAGGAAATAATATTCTTGGAGAATTCATAATTTACATTGACCAAATTTCAACTCTCTCATGAATACAAATGCTCAATATATTTTAAACCCAGTCCTAATATATTATTCAGAGACAGGAGTAGAAGTCTGTGTTTGATTTATGACCTAAAAGAATGAAGAGACAGAAAGATAGGTGGCCCCAAGGCTATTTTGTCCAGGTGATACATTCCCCAATCTGACTTGTAATGTTCCATATGATGAGGTTCCCTATGCTTTGAAGGTCAGTTATGCCAGAACAAAAGTCCAGTAGGGACTTTCTGCTTGTCTTCTGTCCATATGCTGGCATGCAAGGGGGACACCTGCAAACTCAGCTGCCTTACTGTATAAACAGGAGAAGAAAAATAGAGATATGTGTGTTAAACTCAATTGATTTCACCTCATTACACCATGCTGCCAGAAGGGATGGTTGCTTGGATGTGTTATCCCTGTCCCTCTGCTGGCAGATTAGGGACAGGGACAAGGAAGCTGATAGGTGGAGTACTCCCAAACAGAGTATTTCTGATTCCAAGCAGCTGAGAGCTAGGAAAGCTCATGTGGATGTGGCCAGGTTTTCTGAATGGCTTCTTTTAGACTTTCTGACTCAGGAAAGTGGTCAGTGAGGGTTTGCATTGTAGCAAGAATTTATTTTTCCTTTTTGTCCATGACACTTTCATAACATCCTTTAACAAAATGATGTGCTTGATGGTCCTGCGGATGAGATGCTTGATGTGACACAGGTGGCACAATCCTTGCTCTGTTGCAAACCTGTTCTTGGACCAGATCTTYAAAAATGTTCACACCCCTAAAGGTAAGTGTATGTTCCGGCAAGATTGTCAAGTCTACTTGCTTGAAGCACTTTTACTTCCTTGATTTCGTTCAGGCTTTTGTWCTCCAGGTGCCTCTATGTATGCACAACTGAGCATCTCACAACGTGTCCATTAGCCTGTTTGCCCTTACTTTCTCAGTATAACAGCTGTTTTTAGCTGATCTTAGTCTTTAGAAAACAAGCAGGACAGAAACTATCTTTCTCTTTTTATATACACGTGCAGGCAGCACAGCACGAGCAGGCAACAGGGCTTCTGTTATAACACTGAACACAGTTTCTGCACTTAATTGGATGATCATAAGATTTGAAAGAAAGAAGATTGYCTCCAATAAACACAATTTCTAAGCAAGTATTTTCAACTGCACTTTCAGATTTCATGAATCGGAAATGAAGAAACCCCCTCTCATTTGGGCATCTGTGACTTCAGTTAATGCTGGGACCAGAGTACACCAGATCTTTAACTTTTGAAAACATTTATGGAGGAAGGCTTTGTTTTCACTCTCTGGACACATCTGATGGCAAATTGCATTTTTATTAATTTATGTTCTTTAATATTATAGGCAGGAAGATAAATAACTGTCTCAGTATATAAACAGTTCCCTGGAAATGAACAGATGAACAGATTTCAAACCCAGTTTTCATTATGCTCATCTAATTAGCTTTCTTATATAAGAGAGGTTGTGGTATTTCAACCAGTAAAATATGCTGATTTTCAAGTTGAAAGTTTGCAGCTAACTCTTAAATAAATCTGTTACCTCATTTTGGAGACATATGGAGCAAACTTTAGATTCACTCAAATTCCTTTAATTCTTCATTATATTTAAATCRTAGAATCATTTAGGTTGGAAAACACCTCTAAGATCATCTAGTCCAAAATAGCTGGACCTGTGTGACTCATGCAAAGCAACACATGAAGACAGGAATAAAATCTGGATTTTGGAGTCCTAGTACAGTGTTCTCAATAGCAGGAGTCTTGACTTCTATTAAAACCTGGGTTTCCCTGCAAGCCTCTAACACCTACCARACCAGCAGAAGGGTTGTAACTACTGCCTATGCACTAAACTGAAATGACAGGGTACACCATCAAAATAGCACATTTGTCAAAGAAATATTTGAACGTTTTATAATATTTTAAGAGAGCAAACAAATCTGTTTTCCCACAGCTGAAGTGATTACTTGCCCCACCACAAGTTTTGATGTCTGTTTTAGTGATAATCTCTGCTGCCTTGAAATACACAAAATAATGAACAGCTGCTCTGGCTGATGAAATGCAGAAGCAAAGTTGAGGTACTAATCTCTCATAAAAACTGTTTATTGCATCTAGAATAAAGAGGCAATAACGGATTATTGTTGATGCAGAACAAACCATAATAGAGATAAGAACAAAGTAAATGTGTTCATCCTCTTCCTTTCTTAAATCTGACTTTGCTACCTTTGCAACAGACATTTGGATGATGTGCACGTCAGCACGGCTCTTGGCAGAGATGAGCTGCATTCACTTGCTGCTGCTGCTGTGTCTGAGTGCAGAGCCTTTACCTGTCCTGGTTTCAGCTGGGGTAGAGTTAATTTTTTATTAGTAGCTGGCCCAGTGCTGTGTTTTGGATGTGGAGTGAGAATGCTGTTGATAACACACTGATGTTTTAGTTGTTGTTCAGTAGTGCTAAATCAAGGAATTTTCATTTTCCCGTGCTCTGCCAGTGACCACATGTACAAGAAACAGGGTGGGAGCATGGCCAGGGCAGGTGACCCAAACTGGCCAAAGGGATATTCCATACCACAGAACACCATGCTCAGTATAGAAACTGGGGGACTTGGCCAGGGAGTGCCAATTGCTGCTCGTGGGTGGGCTGAGCATTGGTTAGTTTGTAGGAAGTAATTGTATTGTGGATCACTTGTTCTCTTCATTACAATTAATGTAATTATCATTATTATAATTTATATTTTACTTTATTTTAATTTTTAAACCATTTTTATGTCAACTTGTGAATGTTAGCTTTTTTTMATTTTCTTCCCCATCCTGCTGGGGAGGTGGCAGAGGTGGGGTAGTCTGCATGGCACTTGGTTGTAACTGGGGTTAAACCACAACTCTGCTCTTAATTACCTMTTGGTTACGTTTTTGAACTACAAGTGAACTATGCCTGTTTTTCTTTTTACACCCATTAATTATTGTTATTCTAGCCAAAGCTTGCAAATTTTTAAGGAGAGGAGTGTGCAAGGGATCTATAAGGAAATTACTTACAGAGGAAAGAAGAAGCAGCAAAGGCCTATGAAGTTAACCCAGCTCGATTCCAGAGTTAAGGAAGGTTGGTAAACCTGGCCTTGTTCTGTCCTTATCCACTCCATTTTTGAGCTGGGAGCAATTTGAAATGGTGGAATGAGATCTGGGGAGATATCTTTATCACTAGGGAACAGTAACATTTCATAGGACTTAAGATGTGACATTTTCTGGGGAGGGGATAGTAAAAAGGGAACCTTCTCTGCTGCTGAGTATTGCTTCTCGAATCTTGGATGTCTAGTTTGGCATTTTTTTCTTTCATGCTCCCTGACTCAGCTTCAGGCCATTCCCTTGAGTCCTGTCACTGGTCACGAGAGTGAAGAGATCAGTGCCTGCCACTCCACTTCCCCTCACGAGGTTGTTAAGACTGCAGTGAGGTCTCCCCTCAGTCTCCTCCAGGCTGAACAGACCAAGTGCCCTCAGCTGCTCCTCATGAGGATTCCCCTCCAGACCCTTCACCATCTTTGTTGCCCTCCTTTGGACACTCTTAACAGCTCAATGTCTTTTTTCATACTGTGGTGCCCAAAAGTGCCCCCAGCACTTGAGGTGAGGCCCCCCAGTGTAGAGCAGAGCGGGACAATCCCCTCCCTGGCCCGGCTGGCAGTGCTGGGCCTGATGCCCCCCAGGACACGGATGGCCCGTGTCTGCCAGGGCGCTGCTGGCTCATGTTCATCTTCCATCCACCAGGACTCCCAAGTCCCTTTCTGCGGCACTGCTCTCCAGCCTCTCATTCCCCAGCTTGCCCATAAATCCAAGGTTTCCATGTCCCGGGTGCAGAATCCAGCACCAACCTTTCTTAAACCTCATATGGTTTTATTGGGACTGACACCCCTTGTGGAGCAGGGTGCCCAGAGGGAAGAGGTTCCAACAAACACAAGTGCTGAAGTCAACACACTGGCTCATAAAGCATTGCAGACTTTTCCTTGCTCAAATGCAGGAGCAGAGAGATTCAGATTCCTGCTGACCCACAAGGGATTTTCAAATCATGGCCAGTTTTCAGCTGGCATAGATGCACAAATTGCTTCCTGCCCTCACAGTTTTCTGGGACAGGTGGAGGTAAGAGATGGGCACAATGCAGATCTCTGCCATACTTTTAGCTGCTTTAAGAGTCTGTTGGGGTTGGTTCATGCTGTCTGTGAGCAATTTACTGAGGCAGAGGGCCGTGACTTCCCTGTGGTGACTTGACCCCTTTGCTGCATTGAGCAGGAACTGGGTACAGGGCAGAATCTGTTACCCAGCCAGGGCAGCAGAAGTGAATTGCCAAAGCATGGCTACTTTTATTTGAGAATTTGATATATAATCCTTTTTGTGTTACATTGTTTTTAAGAACATAGTTCACAGGTAGTTCACATGTAAATCTTTATAAAGTCATGGATGTCCAATAAGTCATCTGTGTACTTGATGGGTTCTGTAGAGAAACAGATACTTCAAGACTAAAGTGAAAGTTTCATTTAGGAAAGCTGGATGTGCATATTTTATGTCCTTATACATAGTGATTTAATTGAAAACAATTGAATTCATGTAAGAAAGAGAACAAAATATCACCAGTGCTTTTTAGAATAGGCATTGAATATAAAAGATGAAGCAAACATTGTTACACTTGCATTTTATCCAGGGTTTCAAATCCATAAGGATATAACATTTATTAGAGATTAATGGAAGGATGAGGTGAAACATGCTGGTGGTTCAATCACAAGAAGGGCGATTGTCAGAGGATGTTCTCAGTGCAGGTGAGTGGCACATCACCTCCTAGAAGGAATTAATCAGAAGTGAAGGCCATGAAAAAACAATCCCAAAGAGCATGGTCCTAACTGGAGTAGAGTTGGGCCAGAACCACAGGTGGTGTGACTTTGCAAAGCTCAGTGATTTATTGAGTTACAGAAACAGGGAATCTACATATTTGTACTTTATTTTTTAAATATATGTTTGCAAATGATAGAAGTGTTAAGTGTGGAGTACCTGATTTTCTTCTCCCTTATGTCAGTGTCAGTCAGGAATAACTTCACTGAATTTACTTTACATGCTTCTTTCTGCCCTCTGGCTTCCTTGTAGCTAGTCCTTATAGGAATTGTGCTGAGTTGGCTGGGTAGGTCATTCTCTAAAAAAAAAAGATAAAATATATGAAAAAATCTTAGATTGAATAAAGGAACTTAGATGCCATTTTGTGTTAAAGAGGTTTTGTCTTGGCTTGCAATAGAGAACATGTTTATCTAAATAGTAAAGACCCAAATGACTTTGAGGTTTGGGTGGTGTAGGCAGAGGTTCAGAAAGGTCCTGTCTCTACTCCAAGTTGGGTAAGAAGCAGTTGGTATGTGGACTGCAGGATATTCCAGTATCTGAGGTGTATGAAAAAACTAGGAAAACCTGCTCGAGGTTTGTTATTAGCACCCGTTTCTTTAAATGTTGCCTCCCAGAAAATAATGTGCTATTGTGGAAATGTCAAAACAAAATATTTCAGTGTTCTGAAGAGTTTTTTGGTTCTTTGGTTGGTTGGTTTTTTTTCATACATGAATGTTGTAAAAGTTATGGTTGGGATCTCTGAAAACCTCTTTCATGTAGGACAAAGAAGTGATTTGCTAGGGTTGTCTTTTTCTTTCCCCCTTGAGTAATAGTAATTTGCATGTGTGTAAAGAGAAAAAAGTCAGACAATGAGATTATGCTGACGAGTGCCTGATATAAGCAAGAGGAGAATGGGAACTGACTGCCTGATGGAACCAGACTGTACCTCTCAGCCCAAGTAAGTAAAAGTCCATTATTCCAGTGCTGCAACATCAGCAAAGCAATCAAATTAAGGAATTCTACAGGCTTCCCACATAGTTAAAATGAACTAAACCAGATTGAATGTAGATCATTACACTCCAGGGAAGGAGAATAAGGAGGGCGGGGTTAGAAAATTAAAATCCCGGACTACAAACCAAAGAGAAGTAAAATTCTCAGCCATAGGAAATGATTATCATGGCAGTGAAAAAGAAATGTCATTACTGCTTGGAGGATTTTAGTTCAATTTTATGAACCCTGGTTTGTATTTATGACCTTTTGGCATCTCTGCTAAGATCACTGTGCTCAATTCTGTGTGTGCCACGAAGTGTTTTCTTAGACCATTCGTGCCTATATAGGTTGAATCTGTCATTAGTTGTAAGAGTGGGGATACAGAAATATCTGGCTGCTCCATAAACAAATACTGTACTCCCTGTCTGTGAGGACTGACCAGCATCAGCTTTTCTCTCCGAGCTGTGAAGCCGCAAGCATCTGCCTTCGAGCTGCATGACTCCTTCTGGGACTTCTCTGAATCCAAGTAATCTCCTT
Source organism: Amblyornis subalaris (assembly GCA_018881555.1). Taxonomy (NCBI): domain Eukaryota; kingdom Metazoa; phylum Chordata; class Aves; order Passeriformes; family Ptilonorhynchidae; genus Amblyornis; species Amblyornis subalaris. The sequence continues at coordinate 431,373 of JACAXG010000250.1, read as the reverse complement.
GAGCAATGGATTCACTTGATGGTTAACGGTATTGCTGCCAAGAAGAGATTTGTCATATCTTTAGGCTAAGAGCAGGAATTCTGCAGTACTAGCTAACTCCTCTCCACGGGGGAAATCAGCATATTCTTCTGGTTTTGCTGCAGTCCTGTGATCAATATATTTGTTCACATTTAGTGCTACATGTGAAAACCATTCTCGTTTTGAAAACAGCTGCAAGCAAATAGTGACCTATATATAGGATTTGTCTTCTTTCCAGCTTCTTAACAGACCTCAAGTGGAATTAATTGTAAATAGCTGGATTTGAAGGTGTCTTGATTTTTTGGAGGAAAGTTGGCATTTAAATCTTAGTCTGCCTAGCTAGTCAATAACAATGTTCTTAGCTTCTGAAACTTGGACAGATTTATAGCTTCAGCAAACTTTCACATTGCCATTTTTAAATACACATCATATATTTCACAGAGCTCCTCAGAGAAATTTTTAGACATGCCAACGCGATTTAGAAGTCTAGAGTACATTTAAATACGATTGAAGCATTTGGGAAAACAAACCCCAAAGACTTTTAGTAAGATTTAGGCCATCCACAAGTAAATTTCCAAAATGGCACATGTGCCTAGATGTTAAACTTTCAGATGCTCTGATACATATGGCAAAGATATTAATCTTAAGATCCCATGTTCTTAAACCAGTGGATGATTGAAGGCATTGATAACTCAACTTCCTACTGCAAGAGTCTGTCAATTCCATATATTTGTGGTACTCAGCACAAAAAAAACAATGAAGCACTGACAGTGGTGGGAAGATCACTGAATCTCATGGCTACACATCCCCTGGCATAACAAGCAAAGCACAAGCCTCTAACCTAGCCCAGAGTGGCAGCAGTCCTCACACACCCACATATACAGATAAGGAGCAAGAAATGAGTATTTTTGGTTTCCCAATACCTTGATTGTATTCAGATGAGGTGTAGAAAGGCTATTTAGGCTCAAATGCTTCCACTTGCTGCGAGAATGATCTTGCATCTGTCATGTGTGAGGAATACATAGTGCCATCAGACAGGGGATCTCTGMACTGCTCCTTCTGAAGGTTCCTCACTGCAAATGGGACCATTAAAAGATGACTGAGATGGAAATAAAAGGTTGGGAGGACTCCGACCCAGGTAGCTAAGCAGATCTCAACAGAAGTCTTATCCCTACCTGCCTCAGACGTGATGCTTAGATCTCATTTGGGAATGGGGATGAAAGCCTATTCACAAAGAAATGGTGTTTGTTTGGAGGTGTCTTGCCTATCTCCATATACTGTTTTTACACTGCTGGGCAAAACACCACCTCCATAGGGTTCCAGAGCCTGAGTCCCACTAGTGAGTGCTGCAGCCAGTGAAATTCTGTTTCAGAAGTAACTTTTTCCTTCATTCACTTTTTCTTCTTTTTTCTTATTTAAGATGTAGCTTGATGTAAGTTGGGACTAAGCCTGCAAGGTCTGTGTTGGATGTTTCTGTCAGTTCCATAGCTGCAGTAGGAGCTGCAAAATGATCAAGTACATCAAATTTCTTGCAGCGTCCACAAAGGCTACTGAAGCTCACAGCTCTTGAAAAGGGTTTCAAGGGTCTGGAAACCCTGAGAATACTTGAATGGAGCTGGGTTTTTAGACTGAACTGCAGAAATCCTCAGTTGCTGCAATACTGAAACCTCAAGTGCCTTTTATGCTGACTTCTCCAGGCTCTCAGATCCTGGGAGCCTGTCTCATGGCTTCAAGCCATAAGTAAGCAGCATAATCCACCTGGATGTTTTAACAAAGCTGGCTGCTCAGATGTCACAAGTGCTAGGAAGGCTGGCATTTTCATTCCTAGAGGTTTCCTTCTTACAACAGGATGTTTTACGCAAAACTTCTGCAGCTCAATGAATACCAAAAATCTGTTCAAACACCAGGCCCAAAGTTTTCTGGTAAAACTGGACTGCAGGTTATTAAGTTGCAGACACATTTAGAAGTGCTACCTGATGTCTTTCAATATGTTCTCACAGCACTTATTCCAATGCAAATGAAAAGAGCAGAGTTGAAATATATATAATGTGGGTTGAAACTATTAAAAACACTAAGCTGACTTATTGCCCTTCAGTTACCTTTGTGATATAAACTTTGCGCTAAWTAGTTCTAAAAATCTTAACTCCCATATTTTTAACTGCAGGATTTTTTGAAATTGTCTTTTCCTGTAGGTGTTTGAATTGGATGAGTGTTTCAATTATGCAGCAGGTCAGTCTCTGAATTGTTTTGAGTTAATAGGAATGTGGACCGAACTGTGCACTGTTATTTTTTGCTCAAAGTTAATTTGTACAGTTTTTATCTTCCTGAGATCTTTGCTGAATTTAGGTTTTAGGATCACAGCTAATCCTGGAAACCATTTCCAGGCACAGTGAGGATGAGAAAATCATCAGGAGTAGTCAGCATGGCCTCACGAAGTGGAAGTCACGCTTGACCAACCTGATAAACCCCTGTGATGAAGTGAGTGGTCTGTTAAATGAGGGGAAGGCAGTGGGTATTGTCTGCCTGGACTTCAGTGAGGCCTTTGACAATGTCTCCCATCAGACCCTCATAGAGAAGCTGTTGGTGTACAGACTGGGTGAGCAGGCAGGGAGGTGGACTGACAACTGGCTGAGTGTTTTGGTCCAGGGAGTGCTGATCCACACATCTAGCTGGAGACAGTGACTAKCAAAGTTCCTCAGGATCTCAGTACTGGGTCCAGCCCTGTTAAACGTCCAGATGATGGGGCAGAGTGTACCCTCAGCAAGCTTGCTGATGACACCAAACTGGGAGGAGTGGCTGATACACCAGAGGGTCGTGCTGCCATCCAGAGAGACCTCAACAGGCTGGAGAAATGGGCCAACAGGAATCTCATGAGGTTCGACAAAGGGAACTGCAAAGTCCTACACCTGGAGAGGAGCACCCCCATGCACCAGTATATGCTGGTGGCCCCTTTGGTGGAAAGAAGCTTGGCAGAAAAGGACCTTGAGGTCCTGGTGGACACCAAGTTGCACATGAAACTCTCAGTAGTACACAAAGTGAGTATCTACACAGATTCCATTTAGATATCTACGGTCTATCCCACATTTTCAAGATGTAGGTGCAAATTGACGTGACTGAGGGCCATCATTCAGTCTCCAGATCCAGTTAATACTGTACTGCCTCATGACTTTGATATCCAGCAGCTCTTCTGAATTTGCTGTTAATAAGTTGTACAAGTTATCAGAAGAAAATGCATTTTCTTAATAACAAAATACCGATCTGAAAATGTTTCATAATATTTTTTAGGGTAGGATAATTTCACCCGGGCATGTTCCAAGGAAACTTGTTCTTGGATGAGTTTCACTTTTCAGAGTGAAAAATCGCAGCGCAAATCTGTTTCATCATCTGAAATCTAAAGACCATTTACATAAGGATAATCAGGGAAAGGACAGAGTGATCAGGATTGCAAGTGTCTGAAAATAAAGATAAGACCAGATCTGCCGGTGTGAGCCTTCTGTGTGGTGCATCTCAGATGATGGAAAGCAGCTGTAAAGTGGTATAGCCAGCATTTGTGATTCTCTGCATCAGTGGAGCAATGCCAAAGGGTTCTGGTGTATCAACAAATCCAGGGCAAGTGGCAGCTGCATCTTTCTAGACAGATAAAGCTTATTCTGCTGAAAGTAGTTTGAAGAAAACATTTGCATGCGCACAGTAGGATGTTTGTTTGTGTGTGTACATGTGTGTTTACACGTACACACGCACAATTCCGCGAATGTGGTGGGCCTGGCAACACCATCTGGTATCGAATTTACCCATCATTTCTGCTGATAAGAGCAGTTGCCTACAGTCCTGTTAAATGTTGCTCAGAAAGCTGAAGTCCTCCCTATCATCAATAATCCTTTTTGCACTCAGGCAGAATAAAGGAGAAAAATTAAAAACAAAACCAAACCAAACAAAATCCAGATGCACATATTAGGTCAAAAATTCCGGTGTGTCTGGGCTTGTGGAGGAGAGACTGGAACACATTGTCTCTAAATGAGTGCTGGGACTGGGAGGTTGTGTAAGATGGACGAAGTACAATGAAAGGATGGAAGTTTGGGCAGTGAGGCAGTTTGGAAAATTGTTGCAAGCACATTGGTTGGTGCACAACATGATGGGTAGCATGAGAATCTGGAATCCGGAATATGTATAGATAGGATGACTAAGGACTACAGATCAGAGGGAAGAACACTTAGCATAAAAGTAAAAAAAGAGAAAGCTCTTAGGGCATTAGGAAAAGAGACAATGACAGCAGTCGTTCAGGAAAAAAGACTGGCCCAAAAGAAGGGGAAGGATGTGTGAGCGTAGTCAGTACTGGATGGGCCTATGGTCCAATAACAGCCTTGAGCTGGGCTCAGACATGTGAGAAGGTGAAAAAAGAGGGAAGCACCAGGGAAGAGTAAAGATGAAACTACCTGGCCAAAGAGATAGGAAGTATTTGGGTCATACTTTTTAGCTGTGTGGGAAATGATGGATGGGACACTCAAGCACAGATTATCCTTGCTGGGACTGAAGTCTACTCAGGAGAGAGAGTGCTACAGCTGATTTCAATTACTAGGCTCAGAATAATCTCTCTTAAGCATCCATGGACTGTTGGGTTTTTTTGCCCCCAAGACTTGTAATTTTTCATCTCGTTATAGATTTTCTTATGCACATTGAGTAGAACAGCCCAAATTTCAAATCCTCCACAAAGCATTCTAGAACTATCTGATCTGTCTAAGAAAAAATGGTCTTCATGTGTTTTTTCTCATATTGAGCAAAGTATTCTCAGTAAAGGCTTAGCTGTTTGTTCTGTCTCTGCCTGGATAGCCCTAGCAAGGAAAAACCCTTAATCAAGACGTTTAGCAAAGTTATGAGGCACTAATAAAAGACCCTGAAAGAGGGAGTATCGAGCAACACTAATTACAGGAAATGCTGGAATATTTATAGACACATACACAGATATTTGTAGAACAACCTCCAGGCTTTCAACTTTCCTGGCCTAATCTCAGCGGAGGGACCCTTTCAAGTGATAACCTAAATATTTTGGTTTCGTATGTTTACGAGCAACCCGTGGATTTCCTTGAAAAAATGAATGGAGTCTGGCACATGTTTGGGGTTGTGGCTGCCTGTACACTTTATTCATTAGGGAGTATATTTTGCTATAAATGCTTTCTTTATTTGTTTGGAAGAAACTGCATTTTGACTTTGATTTTTTGAAAGATAAGGCTGAAGCAATCGTTTACTGTCATGTTTTATTATCTGCTGGAGCTTCAACTAGTGCCTAATCCAATGATTGCTGAAAACATTTTTGATTCAGAAGCCATTTGTTTTCTCCTATTACCAAGCCTGTGACACCTTGGAGAGTTCTTTGCGGCAGAACTCAGAGAACTCGCACTACAAAAAGGTTTGGCTTGATTTAGGTTTTTGAGCATTAGAATCTTTCATAGTGACCTAACAATTATCCAGGATAATTCAAAACACATTCAAAATGGCTGTAATTTCACATTGAGCTCTAAAAGCATTTAAGTTTGGTGTATGGTATGAAAACACAAATCACCGGCCACAGAAAGCCAGCGATATTGTGGTGATAACCAGGTGCTTGATAGAACAGTCTTTTACAAGCAGAACTCTTATTCACAGAAATTACTTGCATTTTCCCAGTTATATAAGAGCTAGAAAACTGTTGTTTTAAACATTAAATCTTATTATAGATTACTGTGGATTAACGAGAAAAGAGCCTGTTTTCCTTCTACACTGCCTTTTSCTTCTGGTAGAAAAGAAATGCTGTTATTCACAAATATTTAAGTCACGATTATGATGCCCATGAATCTGTAAACTCCTATTCAAACCCAGGCAGCAGGAAAGGTGCTGTGCTGATTCATCTGGATGCAGGTAAGGTCTATATTCCCTGTTATGGGACACCCTCTTTGTTGCACACCACAGTCTGTGCCCCAGGAACAAACACTGCTGCGTAGGCACATCTTCAGGCAAACACTCCAGAGTATGACATTTACTGAGGTATTACCAGGAAATGACCACTTAGGACATGAAACCTAAGGATAGAAAAAAATTTCTGATATTAAAATGCCAGCTTCTTGGACAGTCTTAACCACTCCACTGAACTTCGTGAAAATGCTCCTTTGCACCATCTGAAATCTTGGACTATCTCTTAGGATAGACATCAGTTTCTCTAAATTGCTTGCCAGAAGGAAACACAGCACTATATTTGCTGCTATTCAGCTGACAACTAGAAATTTATCATGATACTCTACTTAACTCTGCCCTGCTGCTGTTAGGCATCGTCTTAATGTTTCTTTTTACCTAAGATAAATAAATTGGTGTCATCTTGGAGATTTAGTTGCAGCAGCAGTTTGTAGGTGAAAAAATTATACCTTGCAAGCAAGTTTCTTAAAGCAAACAAAACCCCAAAACCCCCCATAACTCTCCCAAATTATAAACCTCAGGAGAAATTCATTAGAAATGCTTACAAATAGCAGCAKTGAAAATATTACATCTTGAAAATATTACAGGTCCCTCGCTATTCTTTAAGTCAAGCAAATCTAGGAAARAATCAGGCATTGGTGTTTCTTCTACTGCTTACATGAGCCATAAAGTAAAATGTTTGGAAAATATCAGTATTAAATGACAAATGCRGTAATTTAGAGCACAAATAATACTTTATTTATCAGAAGTGAAATAATATAGCTCAACCATTCCAACTTCTGTATCAATCTGCTATTTAGAGTAAATAGAAAAATAAAATATTTCCTTAAAAACACTCAGATGATTTGTTTCAGGGCTCATAAACATCTTTTATGAACAGCAGTTTAGAAATACCTAATGTTAAGTAATACCAGTGGTGCTGTAACTAATCTRGGCTATGGAAGCCAAAGAAATAATGTTTAGAGAGTTTTAGTGGACTGATCTAATTGAAAAATGAGATCTGCTTTGGGACACAGAAACATTATGAAGCTTGTCTGTTTTTTTGCRTATTGACATGATGCTACTCCTGCATATATTTCTTTAAAAGGCACAAAAAATGCTGAGGGCAAAATATCCTTGGGCCTTTTGAGGCTGGATTCTTACCTGGAGCTTATGTGTGCACTCAAGGGATGGCCACAGCAATCCCAGGTTTGCCTCCCAATCCCAGGTGTGCTGGGCAGCCTGGCCACCTTCACTTTGTACAGTGGACCTGCACACCTGCACACCTTCCATGGGAAATGTTCCAGGAAAAGTGAGTGGGGTTTCTCCTTTCGCTTTGGTGCTCTCAGAGACCTGAGTGAGCAGGGTTGGTAGATTGAACTCCTTCRTGCTTGGAAGAGTGCTTAGCTGTGTTTTGGAAGTAGTGTTTGAATATCTGCTATGCCATTTTGTGATCCTTCTTAAAACAATTTGCTGTCATGATGCACACAAAGACTGGCTGTAGTTACACTTTTTATATGCTGTGATAACATTCCATCATATTAATTAACAAGATTTCTTGATACTCTGCATTCTCCTGTCCATCTGCTGATTCTCACCTTATATTTTTTACTGTATGCTTGTAAGCATCTATAAAGAACTTATCATGCTGAGATCATGGTCCATGACTATGTTTCCTACCTCAATGACTTAGGAACAGCCCTAACACTGGTATCAAAGGCAGTATGGTGGTTTCAATGACTTACTGTGCTGGAAAGTCTGAAGCAGAAAAATAGCCRTGCTACCCAGGATAGGTAGACTGTTTATGCTGGGAATAGGATTCAACTCATTCTAAGACAGATTTATAGTAGGAAAGATGAATCACACTAAAAAAAATTTTTTCTCTTCTCTTCTCTTCTGAGCACRAAAAAGATGTTTAAAATGTGTCTTACCTAGACGCCACTGGTATCTGCTGTGTCTTCTTGTAATTTATTATATAAAGAGCCACATATGTCACCTCCAGAAAACAAGCTGTTTATTTATCAAATAAATGAATAAATACATCCATCACTGTTTTTTGAGAAATGCTGGGASGTTTATGTCAGGCGCTTGAATGCACCATTATAGTAACAGAAACTGTAAGTGATAGCAATAATGCTGGAAAGCTTTTATCAAATTAAGTGAGGGGCTTGGATCGGCTCCCAGCAGCAAGAGCTCCATTTCTCAGAAACCAGCAGCTGGTTACCTGCAGCACCTTTGTTTGCTGTTCCAGCAGAGCCCTCGTGTCCTGAATGGATGCTGGGAATCACTTCCAGGCTCTGATCAGTCCTGTAGGTCTAGACAGTCTCACACAGCTGTGCATGGGTAGGGATTAGTCCTCTCATTGAAACATTGCGATTTGAAATTGGAGTTGTTAATTTTGGTTGGCAGCATCTTGGCAGAGAGGAGACAGGCAGATCCCTTCTCCTCCATTAGTGGTTCTTGTATCTGCTGTTTTATTAAAACAGCTCATCATATTTGTAAGCTTCAATGAACAATTCTTCTTAACATACTCCCACACRAGGATCCATTGAACAACTTGCATTGTCTCAGCTATTTTGAGGATAAACATTTCTTCAGGAGGGCTCATGAAACCTGCAATTGCTAAAGTTTCGRAGATAATAAATATCACTTTTTTCAGCCCATTACAGGGGGTAATTTCTTTGCTACTTGTGAAGATATGAGTTCAGAGGAATAACATTGCCCTTAAAAAGGATGTCAGCAAACTAGGGTAGGACCTTGGCTCGGGAGTGTGGTAAAAACTGCGGGTTAATTCCTGGAAGGAATGTTATATGAAAAAATATTAATCAGTTACTAATGGCACAAGTAACCTTTACAATGAAGGATTCACCTTTCTCTGGGTTTCTTATGGGTTATTTGTTTTCATACTCCTTAAGCACAAACAATATTTATCTAAATCACACAAGATGTTTAAAGACGTTTAATGGGGAATAGTGAGAATTTAGAAAATAACGATTGTGCAGAGACCAATTTCCTGAAGTGCTTTGTTCCCTTAAGCTTATTCCTACTTTAAAATAGAATTCAGGGGTGACTTTAAAATAGAATTCAGGCTTTTGGGAGCCTTGCATCTCTAATAATTTGTGGAAGTAAGGCTTCTCCATCCCTAGAAGTGTATTGCATTCCAGCTGCCTTAGGTAGCTCCAATGTAATTTGCCTGGATGCAAAAAGCAGTATAGCAGGTTTGCACGGCAGCTTGCCCGGACTAACRTAGCAACTTCTAGATGTTAATTAGTCACAGTGAAGCTCCACAATAAAGCTTGTTTGTTCAGCACTTGCTCAGGTATCTTCATGCTGCACGGCTTTATGACATATAGGTATAAACTTGGGTGCTTCTAAAATTGTAATTTCTTGCCTGAGAGAAAATTAACGTAAAAATACCGATACAGATTCCATGTTTTGTAGCTGCCTGCTGATTTCGAGATCAGAAGCTCTCAGTCAGGGCCAAACCTCCCCTGCAACACCTCACTCCATCAGCAGGGAACTTTTGACAGGACTAGGTGTGAGATGAAACACTTTTAAGCCCTTGCCATGCCATGCTGTTAAAATTGGGGCCATAAACTCCAACTATGTCCTACATTGCTCTGTTGATGTTGCAGAACTAACTCAAATGAAGCATAATTTAAACATATTTAGAAGTAAAGTTGCCTTGAGTAAATGATTCCCAGTAGAAGCTGTAGGAAGAGCACTCAGTAACTCCCTTATATCTATCTCATAATTTGAGGAATACCTGTAGGCTTCCTTCAGGGCTGTATTCAGCACCCAATTTGGAAGCAGAGCTGCAGATACAGTGGGAAGCTGTAGAGATCAGACTACATCCAGTTTTATTCTGGTTCAGCTGTGTTTGGGATGGGTCTATTAGGAGTTCAGCTTCTCCACTGGAGTTATGGTTAGATACAAACTCAGAGAAGCAATAAGTGATCCACACAATTCACTCCTTTTTTCAGCTTTCTAAAGCCTCTTCTGCTGCCTTTCCCCCATTCATTAAGGTAGGAGTTATAACAGGTGTAAGGCTTAAAAAGTCAATATTTTGAGAAAGAGAAGGCACTTTCTGTTTGGCCCTTTGTCTTGTTGGTTTAGAAGTATAATTCCACGTTTCTCTTCTCTGTGTGTGTAGCACTGGTGAAAGGTGTCAGACTGACATGCCTGGGGAATGAATAACTCTTTTTATGCACAGTTGGAGTCTGAGTACATCAGAGGTTTTGGGCTAGCAAATCTCCTTAATCCCAAGCAGTAAATTGCTAAAAGATGCTGTTGGTAAATGTTAATTATTTTCCCTGAGATGGAACTCAAARTCAGAGAGAAAGGAGATAAAGAAACACGGACATGCCTGATAATTCTGAACATATCACCAGGAAAGGCTTCTCTACCAGGTTGATAAGGGAGTGTCCTGATCTCTCATCTTGTTTTGAATATGCCTACCAAGTTCCCATCCAATGTCACAGCCTCTAACCACCCTGCAGCTGACCCATGCAATGCAAACACAAAACCACAAAAACTGAGCCTTTAGCTCCTGGTGATGCATTTTCTTTCAAGACAAAACAACTGTGACAGTTTTCCTTAAAATGTGAATTTTCTACTCACAGAAAACAGSAGTTCAGGTTTCTAAAAATAACTGGCGTCTTTGCATGCTGGAGCTGAGAGGTCTAAAGGAATGTGCCAATTAATTGACTAGGGAACTTAAAAATGGAAACCTGTCAGATGGATGTGTCTGGACCGTAGATCAGGAGGGAAGGAAGATGGGGAGCAATGTGTGTGCTGGCRTTTCTAACCAATCATGCAGCCTGGAGTAGGCACTCTGAGCCAGGTGATACTAATAGGGAAGGAGCTATTGCTCCCCATCCTCTCTCTCCTTTGCCAGTCTTAACTGACTCATTGCTTTGGAAATTCTTGGCTAACATATTCATTCATTTCTCACAGAAACTAAGTGTCACAGCTAGAAATAAAACRGAAGATGGCTAGTAGCGACTTATCTATGGAGAATTCATAATGCATGATTTCATGTCTCAGAAACTTCAGAAAAGTTATAATTTATTCCTTTTCCTGCTCTGCAATATGTCTAATACTTTTGGTATAAAAACTGCACAATCCAACTGCTCATATTAATGGCAGTATTGAGAAGTTTAGTGGTTATGAACTCTTCATCCCAGCATGCACAATAACCGGGATGCTGGGCTACCAGCTGCACACCTGATGGAAGAATGGGCCACCCTGGTAACAGCAGGGAATATGAAGACTGGTTTTCTTGGTGTCTGTGCCCTTAACATTCTCCCTGTGCTGCTCACACAGCTTCTAGATCCCTCCTGATTCCTCTACAGGTTTTCTGGGTGAATAGGAGGCCAGGCACTTGCTTTTCAAAATTATGAATGGTTGAATATTGGTGTACTACCTGTGTTAAGTGGCTCTGGCTTCCCTCTCTCCCAGTGCCTAAGAAGCTGAATTTCCCCATGGGGGTGGAACTCCTTTAAATCTCTTACCTCCCTCTACTAACAGTTTTTATCGAATGCTGATGAGCTCTATCCTTGGAATAGAACACCACCTGTACTCCAGAAAAATTAAGCCACTCTTTAGTAGACAAATTTAGCATCTAATGTATTAGATTTAAAGTTATTCTGAGCAGGTGTCAGAACGTTTTTTTCATGTCAAACACTGGAACAGGCTAAGACTACCTTTGTTGCTGATGCATTGTCTGGCCAGACAATCTCCAGCAAAATTGTTTGTCCTTGGAAAGCTGACCTTTTAACAGAAACATTTTACAAAACATACCTACTCGAGATGAATAACTTTGATATAGCCTCCAAAACAAATTCCCTGTCAACCCAAAATATTTTGAAAGCGAAAAGTCTTTATGGCAGTTGTGACTGATGGTGTCTGAATGCAGGTATCCTTCTTCTCTAGGTCTTCTTCACTTCCAGCTGACTGCACTGCTGACTGTCAGCTCCCATAATGCACAATCCCCAAGAGGACAAGTTTATGATCTCTCATGGGAGTCAGAGTTTGATCTAAAGAGATTTTCTGTAGAGGAGAAATGGACCATGAAGAATTAGGGAGTCACTTGCCAAAAGGCACTGCAGAGACATTTCCGACAAAACACTTTTTTTTGCACTTTAAAAAAGTATTTTGATTTTTGGGGGTAGGCCCGTTTCTGATATCCAGCTCCAGCATATTTGTGGATCTTTTCTTATTAATTATTCAGTTTTCCTGTGCATCCTTCTCGCCAATAAAACTCTTAGGTTGGAGACAGATATCTGAAGGCTTTGCAAGGACAGTCTGCGCTGACAGGATAGAGACGATGATGGAGTCAGCCAACTCAACCAGCTGCCATAGTGCTGAGCTGTCCACAAACACAGGAGCATTCCAGAGATGGAGTTATGACTGCAAGAGTCTCACAGTCAGCATATTAATTTGGTTTTGAGGAGTAATGTGTCTGATGCCATATGGTGGAGCTAATCTTGTTTATCACTGCCTCACTGCCCCATCCATTTGGTTCRTAGTAGGAATTATCACACAAATAGCTACTGCTGAGACCTTCTGCAGAGACAGAGACAGGTGTGAGTGGTCTGGGCAGGTCTCAGGAGAGTGCAGTTGGAGTCTGAATAGAGACAAGAAAGCTCATCCTTTCTGAGTTGCACCAAAATAGCCAGCATGAGATAGATAAATAGCTCAACTCTGAGACATTGCTAGTGGACCTAGTAAACTGATTTTTTTTTCACTTCAGCTCCAGATTTCTACATTTCAGACAGAAGATTCTATTAATTACAGAAGGTTTGTCTGTAAGGAATTTATTGACAAGTTCCTGTGTACTGATACATAGTGAGTCCAGTCTAATTCCTTAAGGATTACAGGTTTCCAGTTCCTTCCTGTGTTTTTTTGAGGTTAACTCACAATGCAGAGATTATGCTGTCTCATAATACCGATAACCAGCCTTTGCAGTAGTTAATGTTGTTTCACTGCCCACCTTGGGCATCTGAGTCTGCATGAATTTGATGCTCACCTCAGTTGTTAGCAACAGGGGATTATTAGCCACTGACCACAGACTTTGCCTGTGAAAGGTCCATGCCTTGAACTATTGATCGGCAAAGTAAATGGTGGACTGAGTGTGGAAACAAAAGGCCTCTTTTGTTAGACTTGACAAGTCTTTGAACACACTCAAAAGGACCAAATGGCTTTTTGATGCAGTCCTGAGTTGGCAGCAGAGTTTCACCCTCTACAATTTTGCTGTCACCTTTTTATTCTTGTGTATTTCAAGAGGTCCAGGATTACTCCCAGTGTGAGGTTTGCCTCTGACTCCACTGAGAGCAGGCACTTACCCTCTGTGGTTCAGTAGCTACTGGAAGAGCGTGTCAGGGTACCTGCTAGAAGAGGGATGTCAGCTCCTGTGCCTGCTTAGTTCCATCGGGAACTGGTGTATACGGCACCTAATTCGCTGCTTGAACACCTTGATTCTAATGGGTGAGCCTGTATAACACCTTCCTTTCACACTCCACCTTGAGTCACGTCAGGAGGACTGCAGGGTGCCGGCTTTTGAGTGTCTGTGAGAAGCAGAGCAGTGTTCATGCTTCCCAAAGCGTTAGTCATTCAAATCCACCCTCAGCCTTTCTTCTGCCGTACGTTTATTTGTGCATGAGCAGGTAAGATCAGAATAAGAATTTCTTCTTGGAAAGAAGGAGCAGTGTAAGACAAGTCTGCACAAGTTTTAAAATAAAAATAGTGCCACTCCACTGTTATGTGTTTCACTTCTATCTGTGGCACCTGTAAATCTATCGAGGTTGAAAGAAACCTGGATGCAAAAGTTGTTTGCATGCTTGAGAAATTCTTTCGAGAGGTTTTCCTTCTCATTCTTCTATTATAACAAAGAGATTATGCCAGTATTTGCAAGAAAGAAGGATAAAGTTCAAGCATCCAAACTCATCTTCCTCCTTCCGGCCTTCTTGGCACCCACTTGCCTTTCACTCCTGAAGCTTAGTTACAGACTGTGTAACCACTACACACAACACACCAGCTGGAAAGAGAGCCTGGATAGCTGGTGCTGTCCTGTGTCAAGAGAGGGTGAGGAAAAAGAAACCCAAGAAAAACAAATTTGGATGAGGAAGAGATTTTATTTGTCCTCTTTATAAACCATGACTCTTTCATGTCATGGTGAAAAGAGAGTGAAAACACAGCAACAAGTTTAGTTCTGTGGTGCAGCCCCAGAAAGAGCAATGTCATCAAAGAATATATCTCATTCTACATTGTCTGGAATTAAACTGTTAAGGAACAAGGGTCAAAATATCTGCATAATCCCCAATCCCAGCACCAGGTTAACCACAGACAGTAATCTTTTCTCTCTCAGTACAGAAATGCACAGAAAATTAAAGGACTGGCATCGGTACCCTGCTAGAACGAGTGCTTTGCTGGTCAGACTAATTTTTGGAAGAAAACAAATTCTAGAAGAAGGAGATTAATTTCCTTCAAAATTATCTGTTAAAGAACAGACACTGACAAGAAGTATCTTGTGAACAGGATGCTTCAAACACAACAGTAAAATGAGGAACAGAAGAGCAACTCCCATTATTTGGAAACAACAAAAGGTGAAGGAGCAATCATGTCTTCAGTCTTCCCAAATCCCTCTCCAGCTGTGAGGAGGCCTAACAAGCACACAACTCTTCTGCAATTTCTTTCCTGTCCCTCTTTGCAGCRTTGGCATCACAGAAAGTAAGCAGCTATGCTGTCTCTTACCAAAGATTATGTTGTGCTCTAAACCTCCTCCTTCCCACCTCCAGGAGCTTTGTTKTGCTGGCCGTGCCCATTCTCATGCTGAGTGTTTTCCCTGAGACATCAGTGTCTATGAATTTGAATGAATGAATGAAATTTTGCTCTCATTTTCTCAGACACATGCCCTGCTGCTGGAGAGGGCTGCACTAGCTGCATTGGAGAGACATTTATCGGGCAAAGAAAGGAGCRTAACCCAAAAGATACAGCACCAGCCAAGCATCCTTCCCCAGCTGACAGCTACAGAGTGGTCTGGTGGTGGGAAGAGGCAGCTCCCAGCACCCTACAGCCCTGCAGTCCATGCCAACTGCCAATGTTTTTCCTGCTCTTGTTCCCTTACCCTCACAGCTCCAGCCTGCACACCAGCTGTCTCTCACCAGAAAGGATCTATTTTGCTTGACCTCAGTGACGTACTTCAGTGATGAGCAAAATGCCATAACACTCTTTTGTTTTCCAAGTTACACAAAAGAAATATGACAAGGTGGCTGAAAATTTCATAAAAAATCTCATTTTCTGTGATTAAACTTGAGTGCAGGTGCTCATTGTAATTTCAGGAAAACTTAGGCTTATTTAACTTTACAAACCATAGCTCATTTATGACTAAGAGGAGCCTCGGATAGTTTGTCCTTAAAACTGTCTCCCAGTGAGGACTAGGGACAGTGAAGTTATTTGATAGTTGTCAAAGATAGTTTTTGTGGGTCAGATGATATTTAGCTCATTACCTAAGCCATATCTGTAAGATTTCGATTACCTATGGACTAATAAGGATTTCCTCACAGAAGTAAGCTAAAGGGTATTGTGTTAAAGAGGAAAAGCCTGAAATAATGAGCTAAAAAGAGAGGCATGTAAATAGTGTAGATCTTCCATTGTGGGAACTATTTTTTTTTTTTTTCCTAGAACTCATAAACAAAGGAGAACAATAGTTCTGGCTAAAATAATTGTGAAAATCTCACTCCTACAATACCCACTGAAAGAAAACTTTCATCTCCAGATTCAATCTCCATTATTTGACAGATAATGGAACTATCTGTAGGAAATGAAAAACCTGACAAAGATTAAATGTGGGATTCACCTAATCTAGCTTCATCTCATTGAAATTTAAGTGACTAGATTAAAGCCATCCTCTTGGCTCTCTATACTAAGTACAGAGTGGGAGAAATACCTCCAAAGACTAATTAATCTTCTGTCTTCTTGTCATCTGTCTTACACAGGTGTGAGTTGCCTTCAAGAAGTGTGTCCATCTCCATTGATGGCTGAGGAAATCCAGACAGGCTTAGTAGAAGAGTCTTGACTATGAAAGGTCAAGGATGTTCAATCCAATCCCATGGGTCAGAGAGTGGAGTGATCATGCCCAGGGAGAGGGGAAGGCAGTGGTCTGTTTGGACTTGGAGAATAGCCTAGGACAGGGGACAAGATGTCTGATAYGAAGGCACCAGATACAAAATACTAACAAATTTGTATCCTTTTTCTACAACTGTCATAAAATATGACATTTTTTTCTATGTAAAATGTGGTKATATTGTCTTGAAAAGTAGTTGTCCTATGAACACATAAAGAGACATTCTGAAGAATGCAAATACACGGACATTGAGGGTTTTTGTTTCCCCTGAACTCACTGGCTTAATTTTTTATGGTGGGTGGTARAGCAAAACCCCTCTGTAGAAACATTCACTCCTACAATGTGTTATGGATTTCCAGTGGTGAACTATTAGGTGTTTYGCAATTAACACAGCATGAAAGAACCATCACTTCTATGGATCTCTGAGTTCACACTTTCCTCTAATGAGAGCCAAGATAAATTGTTCCAGTTTTGGTGTATTGGCTACTAAATTGACCCTGGTCCATAGCTCACTTCAGGCTTCTGTAATTCCAATAAACTTGCAATATGTTCAGATCCACCGATTACAAATGTCTAAAATTCACTCATGCTACTCCAGAAGCTAAAGCCAGAAGAARAACACATATATTCTGCTCAGGCTTAATTTTTTTCCTCTATGTGAAATATAACACTTCTTCCACATCCATTTACACTGGTATTTTTCCCAGAGATGAAATAGGRCAGAACCTGACCTAGTGCCTTAAGGCAATTCCTCAGTGATGGAATTATCTTTATAAACAGACGACATAATTTCTCCTTCTGAGAGTGCAAAATGCAGAGTAAAGACAGGTGAAGGGAGAGAGGCAACTCTCTTTATGCCCTCACCATTTTTAATAAACCTTGTTCATAGTGGAGTCTGACAGTGCACTTTCTATTCTGGGTCCATTTGTACATATTCTTCAGAAGAGGCAGCACATGAATGAGACTGCTGATTGTTGCTGTCAGCATCCAAGGTGGATGTTACAAAAGAATGGATGAGGATATTTCTCTGCACTTCAGCACTTCCCAAAACTCACGTCAACGATTGCACACTGCGAAATGCTAATGTTACTGCTGGGTATGTAGCATAATATGTGTAATTCCTGGATTAGAAATCTTCCTTAACAGCTGTGGGATGGGGCTCTGGGAAGTTTTGAGGAAGTGGGTCATGAATGTCACAGGTCCTACAGAGCAGCTGGTTATAGCTAGATCCTGAAATTATGACTATGAATAAAAACCCAAAAGGTGATTCTTCCTGAGTTCCTAGTCCTGGTGAGGATTTATGAACTGAGTGCCACCCACATGGCAAGAGATGTGAGCAACGATTGACATAATTGTCTGTTTATGCTCTCCAAACTGCCCTAGGAGCTCTTCGATGGCATATGATGAGATCCATAGCACTGGTGAGGTGCTGGAGAACTGTTTGGACATGTGCCCAGTCCTGTGTGAGTGACATGGAACTGCTACACCAGTGGGTTTTGGCCACATTGGGGGAAAAGTTGGCAAAATGCTGGAGGATGGGAATGGTGGGTCGGTCCATCCCTGGTCTTTAGTATCTGATGCTTGATATGCCTCCTTTTAGAGCCACATTAAAGGTGCTGAGAGCATCCTTGCTCCTCCTGGAGGTCAGGCCTGGCTGCTGGGGCTCAGACAGTCCCTCATGCCCCAAGGTGAGCAGGAAAAGCCCACAGTAGCCTTTGAGGAGCTTACCCACAGGATCCATCCCAGTTCAGGGCACCTCTCACCCTCAGCCCCCATCTGAGCCACAGACCGAGCCACATCACATTGGACTGTATATATAAATATATAAATATTGGGCTGTAACAGCAAGCAATTAGTGAAGAGCTAGCTCAAGAGATATATAACATATAGACAGTATTTTAAAATGACATAGCTAGAAACAAATTTTTTTTTTTTTTTAGAATCACATTCTTCGTTATTCATGCAAGTCTGAGGTGTTTTCATAGAAACTGTACCCAAACCAGGACTGCCTCAGGGACTGAAATTTGAAGATTTTAATCTGCTTGAGAAAAAAAACCCCAAGTTTATGCTATGTATTTTCCTGTCYTTGTCTTGATGTTTCAAGGTTAATATTCTTTGACTTTTGAGATGCTCATGTATTCTCTGCCTGGGGTGCACACATGGAGCAGAGGGTCCGGAGACAAGGGCCTGATTTGGGATGTAGCATCTCATTCTCCTCTTCAGCCTCCATCTTTCACTCAAGATCATTGCAGCAGTAACCTGATTCCCAGCTAGTGCAGCAGAAATCACTGCTTCTCTCATCTCTCTGAATTGCAATATCCTGCAATATATTCAGGCATCACTGTTGGATGACAAGGTAGGATTCCTTTGCAGAAGGATCTTAATGGGTAGGAAAAATACTGCCTCAGTCTGTAGCTTCCTGCGATTTACAGTGGCATTTGACTTCTGTCAGGGTGTTTGGTCTCTGAGGGAATTTGAAAAATCTCTGTTCATGGTAATTTTGATATCTACTTCATGTTCTAACACCTCAAGCAGAGCTTGGCATTTGTATTACTGGGAGCTGGCCAATAGGTCACTACTTTGCACAGTTAACCTCCAACAGAAAGGAAGCCAAATCCAGCTGAAGTGAAGTTTGAATATTTCTTCTTTGACCATAAGAAGTAAGTAAGTTTTTTTTCTTCAACTGTAAGTATTAGATGCTTGCTTAACGAAAAAAAAATTGTTAAGGGTGACAGTTTTTCTTGCACATCTTCAGGAAAAGGGTTTATATATCACATACCATGATCTCATGTATCATAAATCTTCGAAAAGTAAAGCTGGGAAGGATTTAATTAGGCTCCTAATCCGATACCCTGCACTGAAAAAGGCAAGTAATATGTAGTGAGGCCACCTCTAACAGATATTTGATTTATAATCTCAAAGAAAAGCAATTCYGCAGACTGTCTAGGCAACCTGTTGTAGTGCTTCCTTGCACTCTTAGTTAGGAAGTTTTCCCTTGTATCTAGCCTAAATCTTTGTTGCTGCAAATTAAGACAATTAATTCTTGTTGGACCACTATTGAACTGTCTGAACAATTGATCATTCTTCTTTGGAGTTACTGTAAAAACAATAACTACTGGAAGATTAGAATCATATCTTTGTTTAATCTTTTCTGGATTAAGTAAATCCAATTATTTTAACCTTTTATTTTAATATGTGCTCCAAACCTCTTATTGTTCTTCAGTCTCCTTTGGTCTTTCCCTAGCTTGTCTCAACCTTTGCTATAGTCTTACAAATAAAACCCCCTATGTTTGTCTTATAATCAAGTCTTCTAATAACACATTTCACATAGCAATATGCTTTTTAAAAAATCATACAAAATTTTCCTCCTTAGTATGTATGTGATCCACTGTATTCTTTCAGACACAATACAGCTTTGTAGCAGAAGCATATTTTTAACTCAGTTCTGGATTTTCTTCTTTCAAATGTAGTATCCTTCATGTTTTTATTAAATTTTGTTTGATGATTTCAAACCAAACCTCCAGTTTATTGAGATAACTCTGTATTTTGTCATCTGAAAGTACTATTGCACAGATGAAATGCCTTCACATATTACTCTGAAGCACCACTGACCTGAAAAAGGCTTCATTTCAAGGGCTTTTTTATTGAGATTCTGGATCAGGTCCAGGTATGAAGTCATTACATGGTCAATTATATGCCAGTCTGCCACAACAGTGTTTCCAGCACATGTACTGGCACTTTATGTATGTGGGAAATAGGATGAAGAGGAAGAACTTAAAAATACCTATGCTGACATTTCTGCTTTTCCATAATACTTTAGAAGAATTTCCATATTTATTTTTTTTTTAATATATATATAAATGAACCTGTGCACCCAACATTTATGTGCCCACACACTGTCTGTTTAGGTTTTTGCATATTTCTGACATACAATACTCTTTCTCTATTAATTCTTTGGAATTAATAATCTCTCAAGTGTTTATTTAGGCTGTTCCAGCAGTCTCTTACACATAAATAATATTTCTTCATGTAGTCTTTTCTCCTCTCCCTGCAATTATCTGTTTAGACTAATGAGTACTCGAAAGTGAATTGTATTTGAAACAAATGGAGGTCAATAGGGGTGGCTCAGTTTTATGCTAATTTAGCTCCTGGGTTCTTTTATATGTTGTCCAGGTCCATTCAGGTTTAAGAGTGAAGAACAGAAGCTTTTATGTTGCAATGTTTACATGAGTTTTCCCTTTCTACTGAAGTATAATGGTTGATATTTACATTTAATTAAGGCTTAACTGGAAGTGATACTGGATGTTGGCTCCAAAAGGCTTGAAAGATGTCCTTGAAGCAAATAAATATTAGCATCCTGGCTAAGGGAGAAACTAAGGAAAATAACAGTGATGAATAAAAAAAAAAAAAAGAACAGGGAGAAATATCTTTCACACATCACAGGGTTTTCTCCAGATTTATCATAAAAATGAAAAGCGCTTTGAAGACGGGAAATTGCAAATGCAGGAACTGTGTCTTCGTATCTCCAATACGTGTAGCCACATGCTTCAAGCGAATGTGACTGATGGAAGTGTTACCACAAAACTGCGGCCAAGAATCAAAAAGGGACTGCTGGATTTTAAAATGCGTGATTCATTTTCATGTCATTAAGGCGAGAAATGCATTTTCTTTTTCCTCTTCTGTCTCTGCCTTTGGAATCCTTTGCACAGACATTGTTCTCTGGAGGCAAACTTAACCTTTGGTGTGTTTTATTGTTCTCAAGCATCTGACTAAGAGAGSAAAGCAATGAGCTTTCTCTCTTTAAATGCCAAAAAGTCATCAATTGTCAACTCCATGTATCATCTCAGTTTCTGAAGACATAGGGGAGATTTCCTCCTGAATGTTTTTCTAGAAGATCTGTGCAAAAGTGGCTGATTTAAAAGCAGTAAGATATACTTTGGCAGCGGAAGACAGACAGTTTTCAGAACTTTGACAATTACAGGTTTGGCAGACAGTTTTGCCTTCTAAAAGATCCTGATTTTCAGAAAATTCTACATTACAATAAATAAATCCACTTCCAGGCATCTCATATTAAACATCAAAACCAAAGTGTGGAAAATCTGAAGCTGCATTCAAAATCCTTACCTAGATACCAGATTTCAGTCATAATCCATCTGTTGCCAAGGTCTTAAGACCCATAGTACATCTGATCAAATTTTCTGTTCAAGGGACAAATTTCCTTTGATGCCATCACTGGTTACTTATCAGCTGAACCATTTTCTCAAGGAATTAATCAAAAGGATGATATTCAGAATAAGCTTCTTGGCAGCCTGGAATGAGAGGAATAAGTGTCAAATTGAAACTACATAAAAATTGTATTTAATTTGATTGAGATTAATAAAATATCCCTATAATTTTTAGTATTTCTTTTTATTATGTTTCTTATTTTTATCAATATGATTATTATATAACATTTTAATTATATTTTTATTAATTTATAATAGTTTGATGCCAGTAAGAGATCCCAAGTTTGTGTCAAAATGTGTACCCAATACTAAGAAATCCTTAGAGAGGAAAYACAAATTATTGTGTTGATTGACTAATTTATATGCTATGAAGTAGCAAAAAAGGATAGTCTTTGTTATTGTAAGCAACCTGAGCAATCAAAGAATAAAATGCAAAAGATCTGAGTAGGAAGCTGCAGTCACTACTCAGCAATGCAAAGTAGAATGACACATGCAAATTAAAGTGCATACGGTATTTTTCAAGCTCTAAATCAAATTTATTGGGATAAAAACGGCGAGGAAAAAAATCAGACCTGCTCAAATCCCATTTTCTGTATTGATTTGAGAATCACAAGGCTCGAATCTCATTTTAGGTCATTGAAACTTAAGAAACTGAAGAGCAAAATCCAAATGCCATCACCTGTACTTCCAAACACCCAGAAATGGGGAATCCAGGCTTACCTGTGATGTTTTGCAATGACTCAAATCAACTTTACTGCTCCCAAGGCAACTTTCATGTTAGTGCAGAGTCAATGCCTTTGATGAGAGTCTGTGTTAAGGAGACAGCTGATGAACACGAGCAGAAAGACAGCTGACACAAACCAGCGTGTCAGGTACTGCATCCAGCTGGAATTCATCACATTGTGCTTTGAGTGGGCACCTGGGATGTGCAGGGTAGTAACAGACCTTTAGATCATCAATTAAAATGGTCTTGACTTGGTCCTAAGCTGTTACAGTGTTTGTTGTGGTCTCTGAGTTTATGAAGTTGTCAAATGACTTTGGCTCATATTTTGTTCAATAATCTGTCAAGTGTTGATTTTGGTGAATTAATAATAGTTAACTGTAGTTAAACATAATCACAGAATACTCTGAGTTGGAAGGGACCCACAAGGATCATCAAGTCCAACTCTTAAGTGAATGGCCCGTGCAGGGATTGAATCCACAACCATTGCTGTTATCACCATGCTCTTACCAAGTGAGCTAATCTCAGGGTCATGGAATTGACTTTCTGGTGAGTTATTCCTAGTTTCTAGCCCTAGTTTCCAGATGATATTTGTTTTGTCTCGGTCACTAATGAGATGAAAATTTGCTTAACCAAAGAACTACTGAGGTTTTTAAAACACATTTTAAAGAAGGCAGTTGTAGACATTTCTGCCTACCCTGAGGTTTCTTTAGTCTGGCCTAAGCATAAAGGGTATTAATGACATTTATTTTAAATTACTTTCATATCAATCAGATTTTAAATAACTATTAACACCAATGTTTTCCCTGTGCAAGAAAAACACACCAAATTTAATTTACCTTCTCTAATGTTTTATGATGCCCATTTAGAATTATTTTTATATATCAGTCCTGCAGGCAGTACTACTCATGATTGCAAACAGAAGACTTTTATACCTCTTCTATGATGAAGCAGCCTGCTTTCTAATGATACTATGATTTTTTTGCGTGTGTCACTGACCTGGGTAAGGCCTGTGTTGTTTTGCTACTCATTAAATGAAGACAAAGTCTTTGCATTCTAGATGGTGCAGCAACAGTGYTGGAACTTGCAGGCTTGAAGTACCCAAAACTTATCTTTACAGTGGATATTTGCTGAATTTCCATGAATGTTAAAGCTCTTCTTGGAACCTCCAGAATCTTGAAGAAGATTGTACATTGAGCATGTGACTGTGTTTCTGTCTGTTGGATTTATTTTAAGAGCGTGGCAGTTGAGGGGATTGCGTAAAGTGAAGAAGCAAAGACAAGCAAGGAACAAATCACAGCAGGTTGGAGGAGTGTGCAGAGAAAAAGTTTAAACCACAAAGTGGCAGCATAAATGCATCAAGAGTGGAAAGGAACCTAAGACAAATACCTTGGTTGGTGGGAGGTGTCTGGAAGCTCTTGTGAATGATGGTAGACAGCAGATTGTATGTGGGTGTCTACTGTGATCTGTGTCCCCCCAGCAGCACACGGACTGTACCCAGTCTCAGAGTCATATTTCCTCTTAGTTACAGTTCTACCTGCTCTTCATTTTTATGCTTCATCCCCTCCTGAAATGATATGCTTGAAATGGTTTCTGGTCTTTTCTGAGCRTTTAATTCCTAGAAAGATAACAACAAACTAGAGGGACTTTTAAGAGGAGTGAGAAAGAAAAGCTAAGGAGGAGATCCATAGTGAAAGAAAGTATTCACATTAGGTAACAATGGTAACTGTGATAACAGTGATAGCTGCCCATTGCCCAGCAGCAATTTCAACATGTGTCCTTAAAAAATACCCTAAATGTGTCTATTTTAGGGGAACATTCTGAATTGAGTAACAGCATGTTTGTGTATTTACCAAGATGTAGAAGGGAGACGGAGGAATGGCTGTAGGTTCTGATTGCTAGAGCTTAGGAAAGGGAGAGAGGAGGGGAGGAGATAGATAAACTAAATTAAATGCATGTGTTCAAGGTTTCTCAAAAAGAAAAAATGTGGAAGAAATAATAATAATAATAATAATAATAATAATAATAATAATAATAATAATTAGAATTTAAAAATCCCTTCCATTTTGAGTGTGGAAATGGTGAATGAAAAATTACAGCCAGGTTAATGAAGGTCTGCTGGGTAAAATAAACCCTGAAATCCAACTCTGCAACAGCAGAATTTTCAGGTTTTGCTCTCTCACTCATGCATCCTTCAGGACAAAGAATCTGACAGACATTTATCCTGGTGTCACTGAGATCACATTTTGAGGACAATGGTAGAATTGAAAAGGAGATTAGATCACGTTTTGGCTACAACAACCTCTGTTGTCACTGGTGTTGTGTCAGAAAGAAAGGGCCACTGTCAGAACCCAACGTGGCTCTGGATGAGTGGCTGTGAAGGAAAACTTGTTTTCCATTTGTATGATGAGAAAATCAAACCTGGAAGTGAGAGAAGCATAATGAGGAGAGCAAATAAAAACCTCTCATTTTTTTKTAGATTCACTATTTACCGTAGGTATTAAAATCCAGCTATTAAGAGTTATAATTGTTCAAGTCTTTATTGTTTAGACACTTAGAAGTCATCCATTAACTCTTATGTTTCAATTTCAGAGTAATCAAACAGAAACCAAGAAATCTCCATAACATAAGCACCTAATCTCAGAACATTAAATCACAAGAACCAAAATATCAGCAAGATATTTTGATTTGGATATTCACATCTTGAACTGATCATAAAGCTCTCAAGAGATTTGATAATATGGACTTTACTCTTACTCAACAGCTGCTTCATGCAGTAATCTTTCTGTTGTTTGTACTTAAAGGGCTGCTGTTATAGATGAGTGTGTACTATGTTATAACCCATAATTTACGAACATAAATTTAGGGGAAAGAAATAACGAATTTTGGTGGATTAATTATTAYTTCAGGTGATATAATTAGCATCAAAATGTAGCAAGAAATTGACTTTATGCTTCTGAATCCATACCTGAAAATGTCACTATTTCACTGAAAGCACTTAAGTTGTCCTTACAACCACTGAGAGCAGCAGACAGTACATTTGCTGCACTGATACTTCCAACCTGTGCCTTTACTACTAGATGGTTTCTAAGCCTTTCTTTCAGTATTTTTTYGAATCTTGAGTTCAGGTTCCATTGGTGCCTGTCAGAACAGGAGTGACATTTCTGGACAAAACTTATTAAAGCAGTCATTTAGCACTGTCATCATATATTAGAGAGTGAACTTTATTTTGTCAGGCAGCAAACCTGCTTAGAAAGATAACAACACAAGTGGTATGAAAAACAATTTAATATAAATGATGCACCTAAACTCTCGACCATACATTGCGTTAGCACTGCATGCTTTGTGCCTTTGTAGAGTTTTGACTCCCCAAAAGATGCAGCCTGTGTCTTGGCAGGGTGTGTATCAATGTGTGGAACACTTGGATGTCAAAAACAATCAGTTGTGACAATCAGCCAGTCAGCAATCTTGAACTCCTTCCAGCTCTGCTYCGTTTATGGGCATCAGTAAATAAAGCTCTGTTCTTAAAGCTGTGTTTTCATTTATTTTTTTCTGCCAGCTAGTGCCAGGCAACTTAATGGAGCCTTCCAGCATTGCCTCCGTATGGAAATAAATTGAATCAACATTGTATTTTTTCCCCTCCAGCATAAAATGTTCCTTCTATCTTTCACACTGCTTTTGCTTCATGAGCAAACAGCTTCATAATAAGCAATTAGAGGGCCCTTGTAAACTTTGCTATCAGTTACTTAGATTTATTTTTGTGTTTCCTTTTTAATAAATAGTTACATTAAAGAGAAGAGGGAAAAAATCTAGTTCTACAGCTGCTGGTCCTCAGTTCATTCTCAGAAGAAAACTAATGGTCTCCAGACAAATATTACAGCTGTTGAACCTTTGAGAGAAATGTGCTTCAGTCTGATCCTTGCAACTTGGATTGCGATTTTAAAATGGTCTTTTTTTTTTCCCTAATGGTAAATGGATACTTTTTTTTTTTTGTAGACAACTTTCCCCCTGTGTGCACTGCCCTCTTCTTTTCTTTCCAGTTCTTTCATGGAGAATGACATTTTCTGTCCATAAGGATGAATGTTTTCAAAGCGTCTTGACATCTGTAACAAAAACAAACAAACATCCCCCTCCCCCAGATGACAAGAGCAACAACAAAACAAAGCAAACAAACAAAAAAAACCCCAATCAAACAACAAAAAACCCCCAAGGACCATATGGAAAACATTCTGGGCTGTGGGAGAGAAATCCTATAATTCATGTCCTGCCTTTCAAATGTGCTTTCACATGTGACTTCAGGCAAATTGCTTGATCTTTCCAGTTCTGTATGAGCTCGGTAATATTTTTTAACATATGGATACACAGGAAGCAACATTCTTATCACTGCTGCTCTATTCTGTTACAGTTTAGATAAAACTACCTGTATGAAGATTTAATAGTGTTTAAGACAAAATTGATTTTATATACATTTATTCCAAGAAAACAAATGGAAGGAGAAAATATCTATGAATTTTCAGCTTATCTGGACAAAGACTTTTATTAGCTGTTTCCTCAGTAACTTTTTTGCAAGAAACCTTTAAAGATAACTTTGCATTCGGGAGTAGAGAATCTTGAAATACAACAAAGGGTACTGAGAAGTCTTAATACAAAGGCACAATGTATCCCGAGAAAGCTTTCATGATGTCGCTTTTATGGCTGAATCTCTGCGGAAAAAAATACTCTGCAAAGAAAAGCACAGCAAGAGAGCAAAGATGATCAGATGTATTAACACACAGAGTTAGCAACATCAAAGCAAGTAGGTCCTGGTTTGGTTTGGGTTTTGTTAGATGTGCTTTGGGTTTGTTCTGAGACACTGCACTAAGCTCAATAGCACTTCTCCAGCTGGGAGACTCTAGAGCAAGAGGGAATATTTTGACTTCCTTCGCAGTAGCATTTCTGAAGTAGATGAGATGTGTCATGAGAGACGAGGGAGGGTAATTTGTAGAAGGAGATGATACAATTAACAACCACAAACAGAGAGCAGAAGAAGTCAATAAATATTTCTGTTCCATAATTATAAACAGGCAAGAATAATGTACTTGTACAACATAAAGATGATGAAGTACCTTTCAGTTCACATATCATCTACCGAGGACAAGCAATGAGGAATTTGTGTGACCAGGATGACTTACGCATCACAGCCCAAACTGCTGATGAACATTTTGACAAATCCTGAGGAAAACTCAGAAGAAGCTCAGAACAGTTACAACGACCTGTAGAAAGTATTCAAAATGGATATCTCATGGAAAATATTTGCATTTTTCTAGGCCAAAGGAAAATAATGGAATTTGATTACCAAAGATTAAAGACTTTGAATTTAAGTAATGCCAGTGTTCTTTATGGTTGCTAAGAAAAAAGAAATATTTTCGAGGATATTAGAATTTTTGGATGCCAAAAGTACCTGAATTATTTAAGTCATTATTAATTATTACATTACTTAAACTTTTGTAAGGATTTAGAACCTTGTGACATTCTAATTAAAAATATAGCACTGTGAATTACCAAGGAGGAGCTGATGGATGGTRTAACTGACAAATGTTAAGGAGTTGTTATTCAGGGGGAATTTTCATTATGGCTTTTTCTAGTGGGAAAATTCACCGTGGAAAATGTACCCAATATTGCTCAAGACTTTTATCCGTGATCTGGTAGTAAATATATCATCACTGTCAATAAATTCTGTGATTTGCACAAAGAGTAGAGGAACAGTGAAAAATGATGAAGTAGAGAAGTCAGATACAATGACCTGGTGAACTGGTTTATTCAATCAAGATGCTTTTTCACTTCAGGTAAATGCAAAATTTTATCTATGTAAGTATAGGGAATGCAGGTCATTCCTACAGCAGAAGACTAGGACTCCAGAAGAAGATATTTAAAATGTATAGGGATTATAGCAGAGAAAGAATCAGTGGGTTTTGCAGTGGTTTTCTGCATCAAAAAACCACTCATTCCAAGTCTTGTATGCGGCAGCAGTTAAAATAAAAAAAATCTCCTTCTATAGCAATGAYGAGATGAATATTATCACAACACTTATAGTTCTAGAGTCTGCAATTTCAAAGGAATATTAGAAAACTGGAAAAGAAATCTATTCTAGTTATTTAAGACCTGGGGAATATACATTACAGTGAATCCTACTGGGGCTTTCAGGTGTTTTTGTCTAGCAGGAAAAGCCCATGTGGATGTCTGGACACTAAATATCATTCAGCTGGGAAAGGCRGTGTTTTAATACAGTGATTACTCAGTAATTAAATGCAAATATACTTGAGAAATTAATAAAATTGTGCTGGGTTATTCTCTCCTAATTTCTTCATACCAAAGGATGTATTTTGGTTTCAGAGTGTTGCCTCCATAAAGGAATAATATGGTGAGTCATCAATATCTGAGATAGGAAGAAGTTTGGACTAGAAGGTGATAGAATGGTGCCTGCCATGGAAAGAGGTGGTTATGAGAAGGGGAAGCCTGGCACCAGTGACAAACAGCCAAYCTCTTTGGATCAGATCTTGGCTGTGTCAGCTTTCAACCCAGTTTGAACGGTTTTAGGGTTGTGATGAGATTTAAATCTGAGTAGCAGGGCAATAATTCTCGGGGTCTATCATCAACATTAACAAGTGATTTCATCTCAATATGCACAATATCATAGAGATAATAGAAGTTACGTTTATAGAAAGTATGTATTACATGTTCCTCCCTCTCTACTCATTCCGTCAGGATGAGAGCTGTTGGTAACACAGCTTTATAGCTATAACTACTCATATTTTTCTCTGTAGAGGTACTAAGTTAAATCCCAGCAACATCAGCCAGCAGAGCAGCTATCAGTACACCAGCTCCGATGCTGGTAACCAGACAATTTTCTTTATAGCACTCCTGAGTATATATTTTATGTACTACTGCTAAAAATATCAATTTTATTCCTTCTTTAGTAACCTCTTCCAGAGATCATGCATCAACTTACATATCGTATTTCATAAATAATTATCTTACAAGGAAATTTAACTTGGTGTAAAAATAAAATGTCAATCCCATTTTTCTTTTGMAGAAATGTCCTTATGCCAAGACAAAATGAATCCTTCACCATATGGTCATAAATGAAACAGAAAATATGTTATCTAATGGTTTTATGTTAGCAAACTATTCTAATTGATTTATTTTCCTTAGTAATTGTACTGCTAGAACATAGCTGTGCTTAAACTGCTCCCAGCTCTAATATCTCCTATTTTAAACACTGGGCAATGATTGCAAAGAATTTGTCATGTTGTTACAAATGATGAATTAGGGCTTTATATTTCTAATCCTGTCTGAAAATTATTTCATTAAAAAAAAAATCTTAATTCTAAAATAAATGTAAATATTTATTTGAGACTGGTTCTTAACCCAAAAGACTGGGGTAATAAAGAGCAAAGACAAAGTACTTTCTTTTTGTTCTCRTCCTGAATTTATGAACATATACAAAGAAGTCTGATATTGCAAATGTTCATATTATTCTTGTTTCAAAGCTGTATGGATAATTTTTTGTGCCGACATACCCAACCAGGAGGGATTGAAAATCAGTATATACTGGCAAAAATCAAAACAAAAAAGAAAAAAGGAGRAAGGGAACAGTGAAGTCATGAAGCAAAAACTTTTGCTTTCAAACCACCAAGACAAAATTTAAGAGATAGGTGGCCTCCAACATTTGTACTACAGCTTGTCTTTTTCAAGAGCTCCATAGGAAAACAGAGAGGAAAATCTGTACATTTTCATGTGAGCAACAGTTGTTCGTAAAATCGCTGATATTGCTCTTTAAAATAACAAACGAGATATTAAGAAGCTTCATCAGAGCAAGTATTAAGTCTGAATATAATGGTGCAATTTTATGCTATCCTAAGAGTTAAGCTTAAAATAATGGGAAGTCAGACATTATTCTGTTCCTGGTACTTTCATGTTTGTGGAGGACACAGTGTGGCCTGTTATTATCTCATCATCTAATCCAAGTACTACTGTCTGCTGTAAAAGGGTCTTCATGATCATGGCCTTCAGTGCAGTTGCCCACTGAGCTGGAAGGACAGTTACCCAACAACCTGAGTACTCAGGGACTGCCCCAGCTTCATCCTAAAACAACTCTCAGGAATGTGTTACAAGCATGGATTAYGGCAAAAATTATCTTCTTCCTGAGTCATGATCCAATGCCTGTTCCTGTTAACAACACTCTTCATGGACTTTGATCAAACACTTAAACTCTTATCRTTTTTTCTTACAGCTGGATTAGTTGAACTTATTTCCCATTGTAAGCATTGTTTATTTGGAAGTTAGAAAACTCTCGATGGACATCTGCTGGAAAGGTAAAGCCAAATACACTYGTGTGTCTTTTATTGACCAAGTTCTATATAGTGAAAATGGACGGGGAACCACCTGTTGGAGAAAGTTGCCTAATTCCAATGGCTGGAAAACCTACAGCCCCATTMAGAATGGATCTCCTTCCCTGGTGATATCCAGGCAGCTGTGTAATGTGGCAACACGTTGCAACCTATCATCCAAGGTGTATAATTCATTATTCGAAGCAACTTGGTTTATGAATCTGGGGAAAACTGTTTGTTGTAGACAAAGCAACAGCAGGAAAATGATATTGTGAAGAACACATTGAAGTTAGCCATGAAAATGAGTGTCGTAAGAATCAAACAAGAAGAGCAGGAAATTGCAGTTGTGAATTTTCAGTATTTAGCTTCATAGAAACATTCAAGTTAGGAAGAATCTCTGGAGGATTTGTAGTGCGATGCTCAAAGCAGGGCTAATTGCAAAGTTAGATCAGTTTGTTCAGATTCTTGCCCATCTGAGCTGGCACAGTGCCCCACTACAGCCCCTATGGAATATCTCTCAGATCGAGCTGGGATGGGGCTCTGAGGAACCTCACCTAGTGGGTACCATCCCTGCCCATGGCCGGGTGTTGGAACTAGGTGATAATTAAGGTTCTTTCCAACCCAAACCATTCTGTGATTCTATGATCTTTTGGGCMCAGCAGTCCGGTTTGCTTCCCATGCACTTCGTGGTTTGGACTGCACTTCCCCAGTTTGGTTACTGGGCACTTCTTGGACAATGTATTTAAAGCCCTGCTTAATTTCAGGTGAACAGTATTTACTAACCACCTCTCATTCACAGATTCAGACATTTCATTAGAGAAAGAACTCAGATTGGTTAAACCTGACTGATCTTAGTAAATAAGAGGTAAGAATTCAGTCACTTTCTTGTCTTTCTTGTATCTTCCACAAATCATGTTTTCTTTCAATGCAGTAATACTTGGGCCTTGTTCATTCTCTTTTTTTTTTCTTTCAAATTTTTATTCAAGTCCATAATTTGTCAAAATCATCATAAGAATACCATATTAAACAGAATGAGCTATTAATCACTGCTCCTCCTTAATTTGGAGTTTGAATTTATTAAGTCTTTAATAAATACTTGATTATTGGGAATTTAACTTCAAATGTGTTTTAAGTATTTTTAAGGCCTCTGTAATTTTTTTGTCTTGAACATAAAGCATTTAAATAATGCTTTGTTTTTCAATTTTTCCAAGACTTGCCAAGATATCATGAAAATTTTAATTCACATTTTTCAGGCTCAGATATCAAAATTTTAGCACCTTGATCCAATGTCACTATTCAGAAAGCAATTTGATTTTCAGGTGTTTGGCAGTTCTCTTCTGAAAGTGTCTTTAATTTGCCTGTGTCTCTCAGTCAGTTAATTCCCCCGATTCAGAAGGAAGCAGACTGAAACTAAGTGTGGTTTTCATACAGCTTCCTGAACAGCCAGCAGACAGGAGATACATCTTTGCTCCATGAACAACCTAGGCCAGACATTTTATGTGTAGCTTAGCAGTGAATGGCTCCATATTTCATTAGCAACCTCCAGTACAATTCGGTGCTCCTTGTGCCTTTAGCAAAATGCAAGAAATTACAAGGATGACATGAAGTGCAGGAGAGAGGAACATGATAAAAGGAACTACTTAGAAAGTGAGAAGTGGCAGTGCTCACTTGCTTAATATTTGTATAAAAACCTCTTGAAGATGAGAGGAATAGAAGCATTCATTATTTTTTTTTCAAATGCACTGGTGTGTTGCACATCCTAATTGAAACTTGTGGAGCAGAAAGCTGATCTTGCAGTAATGTTTGTGGATACAATTATGGAAATCCTTTGAGCATGATTAAATTATACAGTGCCTGGATATTGAAGTGGTTTCGATACTTATATCTGCAGTAGAGTCAGTGGCAAAGTATGAGGTGATACTTCCCTGATCAATCTGTTTGGGAGGGACAGAATGTGGAGCAGTTTTCCAATCAGCAAGGTTTTTCCAGTGGTAAATAGCAGCCATAAAAGAGTCGGTTCTGCATGGTCTATTGGACAAATTTGAACACATATGATGTGAGGCCATCCTTGAAAGATCACTAAGAAGATATGATCAGGATAAAATGGTCATGCAACAGAAGAAATGGCATGTCTTCATAGTAATTGGAGTAAGAAAAATTTTTAGTTGATTATTCATTGCTAAATCCAGGTCTTTTGCTGCCTTTTGTAAATCTAGGTTATGAAACTTGGTACAGTTATTTGTTTGAGATAGTGTAATTTATTCACCACCACAAAAATATAGGTYGATTTAGTTCTTGTTGTTCATATCAAAGAGGTGGGTTATTTCTTTTGGTAGGTAAAGAATATTTTAATTTATTATCTGTTGTGAATACCTGGGCAAGTGTCCAAAGCTCCAGGATTTGTTGTTAATAAACAAAACTTGAGAACAGAGGAAGAAATTTTTTTGCACAGAAAAAAAAAGAAAGTTGTGTCTAACACAAATATATACTTTAAAAATAGTGTTTCCTGAGAAGAAATATGGTCCATCCAGAATATTAAAATGCAGATGCTTAATGGTTCTCTTTTTATGAATAATCACATAACTCCAGAACAGTGTAGGTTTTCTACAGTAGTCAGACTCCTAAAATTCACCAAAACCAGTCAGACTAAAGTCTGATTTCCCAGAGCACAAATATCTTCTGGTTGCTTCCTCACTTATAGAAAAATTCAGTTTTAAAGGCTATTATCAATTTGACCATCTCCATAACTCAGGGCTATATTTTACCCAGGAARTGTTTTAATCACCCTGATAACTTTCAGTTCATTGGAAACTCAGTTGCTTCTCATTTTGAATGAGAATCACTTATGGTCTAAAGGCTCTGAATAAGGCATATATGTTATGTCTATTGGTAAATGGTTCAAATGGTTAAGTATGTTCCTGCTAAAATTTGCATMTCATTTCCAGTTTGAAGGTTTGGCTCTCAGCCACTGGGTCTTGTTATCATGGATGAAAGAGCCCTCTGATATCAGGCACTGCTCYCTGCGTAGGTGGAATGCTCCTCATGTTGTCCATATTAATCTGATTCATTGCTGCTACTGCATTATCTTTCATCAGTTTTCCTAACTGTCAATTTTCAAAATAGCACTGRTTTCGATGTGCTGCTTGTTTTTGTAGCTGAGAAGCCATGAAGTAGCTGGAGAGGACTTAAAAGAGATCTTCATCTGGATGAATTATTACTGATGGAAAAAAAAATATCTACATCTTTGAAGGATGTCTTATACTTTGGACTACAATTTTCTGGCARCTTTGACCACAGGGGTCTCATGTTTGCTTTAATAAATAACTGAAGTACTTAGACATCTATTTTTCTATGTCTGGTTCCTAAAATGAAAACCAAAACTCCTGTGGTAGGTACCTTGGCCCAAGTTTTTCTGACCTAATTTCTAACAACTTCACCGTGTTTCCTACTAACTACCTGCCCTGGCAGTGCACATCTGGCCAAGGAGAAACCCAAGGCAGGTGGATTTRCATGGAATGTAGGAAATGTSCCAGTGCTGGAAAGTGTTAGCCACTTCAGAGTAATCCATGCAGTGTAACAGATAGCCCYGGGAGCTGACTGTAAAACTGCTTAATATGGTAGAGTGTCTGAAATTCTTTCCCTCCTCTGCAGCTTAGACATATGGCTTAGAGCTGATGGAAAAAAAGATGGATTCCAGCATCCACAAACTTCTACTGGGAAGAAGTCTACAGAAAGACTTCCCAAGAAGTCAGAAGAGATTGCAAAGGAGACATTATTTTCTTTTTTCTCTCAAACCTCCCAATGGTTTCATGCATTTGCCTAGCAAGTGAGAAAAGAGGCTGTTCTCATCAGATTCTCGTGGGCCAACTCCAGAAGGCTCTGTGAGCGCAGGGATGAGGCCCTTTTTGTCAAAGGTGTATGACAGCATCCAGAAATATCACTCACATATCTGTCAGGTTCCAATTCATCCCTCTTTCCTAAAAATCCAGGAAACTGCACAATCACATTTACCTCCCTTTTCTTTGATTTTTTTCAATGTGGTTTTCTGAGCCATGACAAGTATTTATTTTTTTTCTTCAAAATGTAGGAAGACTTTGTTGGTTTATTCAGGAGTGCTTATTAACAACTCAAAAATCAAAATAAAACAATATTGCTGTCATACTTGTATTCAAAACCATTCAATATGCACTATGCCCTTATTTTTGTGGCACACCTTCCTCCTTTGTGAACAGCTTGTTCTAGAAATGAATGGAAAGAAGGGTGAAAAAAGTGACTTGTTGGAAGCTGTGCTTCCAAGCAGTTTGGAAAGGGGAGAAAGATTTGGCTGGTTACTTATCCTGAAATTTTTCAAGGTGCTTTTTTCTCAGATGAAATCGCAAATAAAAGCTTGATTTGAATGTACTGCTGGTTGATTGAACTTATATTGACTGTTGCAAATGCAAGAGAATACCCAGAGGCCATAGTGYGGTTTCATTTCCATCTTGGAATATAGGAAAAATTGTTGTTTACAGCTGAAAGATGATATTGAAGAATTAAATAGTGCCTCATTATCTCACCTAGTTCAACTTCTACTCAGATTCTTTTCTTGCCCTCATCCCTGTCACTGACCATACTAAATATCCTTCTAACTGAGAGAGAATTAAGGTGGGGAATGAGGCTCAGATAACACATCTATGCCTCATCGAGAGCTGGTGTGTGACAAGACTCTTCAGATAAGATTAAAGTCTGGGTTTTTACCTCCATAGGGACTTCAGTGAAATGCAGAGAGAAAAAACTGAAACCCACAAAATTTGAATGCCCTCCAACATTCGATGATTTGATTATTTTGTTCACATCTCTGTTTACAGACTTTGAAGCTGCTTACTGAGGTAGTGAGAAAGAAAAAACTTTACAAGGTAAGTAACTGAAAGAGTTGAGAGTGAAGGAAGAGACCCTCTTTGGCTGACAGGATTCCATGCCCCATAAGAGAATAAAACATTGTCCTCTAAGTAATCTTGAAAACACATGAAAATGACCAAGGAACTTAGTTCCACTTTATTAGGGGTCAAAATAAGCAGCAACTTTATCAGGATAATACAGCATTCAGAGCCTGGCCTTGGACAGCATAATGTGAGCTGACATCCTTTCTGAAGATTTTTGAGAGTTTTGCTCTATCTGCAGTTGCTTCACACATTCAAATTTGGCTCTGAACACCAATAAGAGGCATTTAGCAGAACGAAATATTGGATCCAATTTTCTGAATGAATATCCTTAGGACCATCCTTCTTCCCAGACTGAGACATTTTACTAATAAAGGACACATAGAAGACATCCTTGACRTCTTGGTTCAGAGTCTGCATCTATTATACTCTTGCCATAAAGAAGGGAAGCAAAATGTCAGAACAAAATAAAGGAAAATTATCAATCAATACAAGAAAAAACATCAAACCTGCTTGCTAAAATAAACAGATGGAAAAGGCAAATTATTAGTGAATACTTGTTTCCTAGSAAAGCTACTGGGAGAAACAGCAAGAATATGAGCAAGTAAATATGCACAGCATTCCTGAAGGAGAAATAAATAGGGATCCTATTATACTGCTGCTTATGCACAGCTTGGAAACTTCACTATAAAAGCTGCAGGGAATAGAAATACACTGCATGCAAGCAGAACATCCTTGGACTGTTTATGACACTACATGCATGCCATACCCTGAGGTTCCTATAAARTGCTTATTATTTGCCAGTTCAAGCTGTTTGGCTTAGCTGTGATTTGGGTAATATTTCCTCCCATTGGAAGAAGTGCTATGCTATTGGTACAGGCTGGAGTGCTAAAGCAGCATATCCTCATCTTTTTCGGATTGCTCGCAAGTTTGCAGGCCACAGTTATGAATCCCAGGTATTCTAAGCTGCAAGTGACTCTGCCCACGGATCAGTAGAGCAGGGAATATATACCAAAATTTCAAGTTCATTTGTTCCTCCATTTCCATGGCTGTGTACCTCTTGCCACAGATTTCAAACGCATTCATTTACCTGGGCTCTGACACACATGCAGAAGTGCAGGGGGATCTGTTAATTACAGGGCAGAGTACAACACTGAGCAAACTCACAGACTTTTACCAAGCAAAACCCAAGGTTTTTCTTGCTCTTGTTTTGAAGGATTTTCAACTTTAACTACTTCAATCAAGCAACATTTTTTAAAAGGACAGAGTAGGAAAGGCAAAACAATGACAAAATTTGAACTCTTTGACAGAGGACAAGGAAGCTTTTGATTAGGAGCAAGACAAGTTGAGAAAAATTTCCTTTCCTGAGGCTGCACCTACAATCAAGGGAGGATATTAACTATTGCAAAATCCTGAGTACTGAAACAGAGGAGTTCTTGGTGAGTGGAATAAGATGGGAGAAATTCCTCAGAGTATATCCATAAAAGCTTCAAGGATGTAGAGTCTGGAGCAAGAAGGGCATCTAGTGAAACTCATTCCCAAGGATAAATCCCACCTGTGCAGAAGCTGGAAGGGAGCATTGGAGAGACCTACTGCAGTGTGTGTTAAACCTCTTCTCTTAAACCATGCTCCACCTCACTGCTTTGGCAAGTCACATATTCTATTGCAGGCCTGACTTCTCTGCCACCACTCCCACGGGGCAGAGTTTGGAACACACAGAGCCCAGTGCAGGACTCATGAACAGCCTAAGGCCTCGGTCACAGAGGGGTTGGGTTGGAGAGTCTCACCTCAGAGTGGCCAGGCCACGAGTTTTTGACATTTGAGGATATGTTCAAGGGATTCAATAGCTTACCTGCCCATGGGAATAGAACTCATGGGGAATTTTACTCCAGAAGTAGTCAGTGATTCTGACTGAGAACCACTCTGAGAGTGGTTCTTCTCTCTTTTTCTTGGGATATTAAATATTCTCTCAGAGTAAACAATCTATTTGATGATTTTCCACTGACTGATACTTAGCTCTGGGAAAGGACAAGCTCATTTTGCCAAAATTGCCTCTGGATTAGGATGTTACATACCCCATTGCTAGGGACATGGCCTACTGCATAAAACATTACAATTTAATTATATTGGTGAATGCAATATTATTTGTGAAATAAAATTGCCTTATTAGGATATTTAGCCATCTTGGATCTTTAGAGAATCATTAAACAAAGTAATTCCCTATCACCTCAGTGAAAAGGAATTAATGAAAAAGCAAAGTTATCAGAAAGGTCTGAAAGAAAATGATTATGAGTTAATAATGTTTCAGGAATTTAAATGTAAAATCCTGCTAATAATCAGAAGAAACAGCTATGCAGGATCAAACTATCATGCAGAGCCTCCCACAATGATTTATTCATTAAAGAAAAGGAAAATTATTTTCCATTACTCCAAAGACTAACCTCACAGTGAAAAATAAATTGGCATTTATAGTGCTTCATCTCTAGAAATGAACAGAAAAGATATTTGTGACTTGCAAACAAAAGATTTATTTTTATTAAAAATTAAAAAAAAAAAAAATTAGTTCAATTCACTTTCCTGAATACCCCTTTCTAACATTTTCATACATTATCCAGCTGTGTGATAGCCAAATTATAATCTAATCATTTAGGATCATCTAACATACTCTAATTGGAAGCTTTGCAATTATTTCAATGTTTTGAATGGTCATTCTCAGCTGCATGCAAATGTTCTTTTCCTATTTGACTGAAAGCTCCTAATAAATGAGTTTAGACTGTTTTTTGGCAGTGCCTGGTAGTCTGAAGGTAAAGTTATGGCCACTTTTCCTCTGAAAGTTCCTGAGAAATCTTGGAAAAATCACTTCACAGTCTGACGTCTGCATATGGGAAGCCTGCGAGACTAATGTGTGATAAGGCTGTCAAGAATGGAATAATGCAGAACTGCCTTCAACCAGTGTGATGAAAGACACCAAATGAATCTCTTTGGGTATTCTGCATCATCTGATTTCAGTTGCCTATACTTAGACTTTTAGTGTTCCTTAAGACATCCTAGATTATTCAAGCTTCTACAAGAGACAGGCAAGTGAACCATCAGACTTAAAAAACACCAAAACTCTTCTATGTTTTTAAAAGTAGCTATTTACAGTAATTAATTTTGGGCCATGGAATCCCACCTCTAAATTTTTAGATGTGTGATAGGTGTCTGAGCTTCTGTTACAGATGGAGGAGCTCTGACCAGGATGTTGTGTGGGACCTGCAGGACCATTTGGCTGAGCTGTTACCAGGTCTTCTGGAGGACATGGTTTTCCCAATGTTCCTGTGTGGCATGTGCCAACCGAATGGGAGCAAGGTTCAGATGGGATATCAAGAACATTTTTTTCTCTAATCAGGACAGTCAATAGTGGGACAAGTTACCGGCAGGTGCTGTAGCCTCCATTTGTGAAGTTTTCCAAAACTCAGTGAGATAAATAACCTGGAGGAACTGGATCGGACCTCATGGATGACCCTATGACCTCCTAAATTAACAGAAAGCTGGACTAGAGACCACCTGAGGTCCCTTCAAGCCTGAATTATCCCATGATCTCATGATCCTTGGATGCTGTAGAACACCTCAAAAAACACTAACACCAAATGTTGACCTTCTGGCAATTACCTTGAGCCCTTGAACAGCTCTGGCAGTAGCTGGAGCTTATACACCCAGACCATATGCAGACATCTATATATTGACAGCTGAATTTGGATCCTAGTCATGAGATGATGAATCCTGCTTCTCACATGATAGTTATGCATATGTAAAGAAAGGCAAGGTTCATCAGACATATATTTTTTCCACCTAATTCACAGTGTGTTTATCCATGCGTGAATGTGAGACGCATCACGCCGATACTAGAAAGTACTGTGCCTGGTTTTCTCTGTCCTTTGAAAAAAACGTTGTTTAGTTGTCTTCTGTGCAATCAGTTTTCTGCCATTTAAGTCTAAGCGTAGACTAGCACGTAAGTGTTGTTTTATTTAAAAAACAGAGAGTGATTAAACTGCTTTGGTTAAAACAGCATCAAGGGCTGCTTTGTAGTGAGGACTTAAAGCTCTCAATTTCTGAAGCTCATTGAAGAGAAGATATAAAAATGCTGAATACTCTATTCCCACGTAATTTACTCTAATTATCAAGGAAAAGGGGAACAATCTCTCCTTCTAAAGTGATTTACTTCAGAAAAGCCGTGACTGTTCTTCATATCAAGTTTTTTAATTTGGAAAATCAGGAAGAGGGGTGATTTTAGAAGCTTTCGAGTCAGTTCTCAAGTACTTACTGGAAAGAATAAGAGCACTTTTCAAGCAGTTTGTCTGACTCATAAAGCCGAGAGCTCTGAATAACGGTGCTGATGTTGAACTCTCAAAAGTAGTGCCCTTCCAGAACTCTACTGCAACTTAAGGCAAACCTGGAAATTACGTGGTCTGTGCTGCCAAATCTCTTTTCCTTTGATTGATCAACTCTGTGACTGGGCTACTGAGTAGCAACTCATAAATAGTAAAAATCTCTGTGGGCAAAATTCTTCCAACTTTGACAGATATAAAGGAAGCATGAGGAGAGAAATATGCTTCACAACATTCCTGTAAGGAAGACAAAAATTTTCCCTGTTGTACAGATGAAAACCAAAAGTGCGTAGGTTCTCTCTTCTGAGCTAGTCATCTAGGGCTTCACTCAGATATCTAAATGCAGGAATACAGTGCCATTTGATATGCCCTCACAAATCCATGTTGTGTCTAGCTGCCAGTCCAAAGAGACAAAACTCTCCTGAAGATTCTGTGTTGTATGTCAGACATCTTGGATCCTCCAGAGTACCTACCACGTCACTAGATCCACTTGTGCAGTTAACTGAATAATTGAACATTTAATCTCCTTTTACAGTCAAAAGAAAGTAGTAAATAACTCCAAGATACAGTTCATGACCTCGTTCAGACATCTAAAGTATTCTGATGCATTACAAATGTAATTCAACACGTCTTTAACAAAGCTACGAAAGACTGAATAATATTCCATTTATATTCAGCTACAGTTATTCAATTTTTATATTATATCAGATGCTGAATTTAAACCCAGTGCAACATAAGTGTGSTCATGTTAAGGAATCCTTCCTGTAACGAATGTACCACGACACTGCAGGCTTTTCCACAGGAACGTGAAGCTGCCGAGTGTGATCAGATGCTGGCAGTGAGACAGAACGCCAGCACACAGAAGCATTAAGACATCTCCAAATGTGTTTAAATCTTTCCCAAAAAAAGTGTTTTAAACTGTAGAGAAGTCTTAGGAAAGCATATTTCTTCCTGAAAAGAGGTTGTCTTGCGTTGGGGATTTGTCACTTCCTCTGACTCACAAGTGATAGGACAAAGGGAAATGGCCACAAGTTGCAGCAGGGGAGGTTTAGTTTGGATTTTAGGAAAAAAAATTCTTCACCACAAGGATTATCACTGGAACAGGCTGCACAGGGAAGAGGTGGAATCCCCGTCCCCGGAGGTATTTCATAAATGGGTAGACGTGGCACTTGGGGGCACGGTTTAGTGGTGGGCATGACAGTGTCAGGTATACAGTTGGACTTGATGATCTGAATTTTTTTTTCCATTCTAAATGATTCTTTTTTGTCTTCTCTTTAAGGATCTCAAGACACCCACACCATCAGAAAGCTTCTGTGTTTTCTGAAGACTCCCATCTTGCTGATCACAGGGGAATGCTGAGAGCTGACATTGAATAAACCTGCTACAAAGCACTGACATTTGCCCATAATTGCGTACATCTGTGGTATCTGCAGGAATGAAATACAAATCTTTTCAATTCTCTGCCTTTATCACATGTTCACATAAACAATGGAGTTTTTTTTCAATTTTGACCTTATCAAGGTCAAAATCTCTCTCTTTCCATCATTACCAGCTGTTTCTAAATTAACAYAGGTTTCCTTTGAAATTAAACACATGAAAGAGTTTTATTGATTATTTTCTCAATAGAGAAAATTTCAGTGGTAGATTATCACATCAAATATTCCTAACATTAATAAAAAAAAAATTACTAATGGATAACATGCTCTTTATTATCAGGAGAGCGGAGTGTCATCTTAAGTAGTTTAATTTTATTCTTTAAATTCCATGAACTGCAGCTCATTTAGAATTTGATATGGACRAAATTAAGAGAGGTTTTGAAAGAAACAAACAGTAATTTTAATTCTAAAGTTCACCGGTGAAACTAAAAATGACACATAGTCATTAAGTTTCATCAAAACCAGATTATTTTGATTCATGATGGAGTTATACTTACAGCTTTTAAAAAAAGGCAAACAAACACTTAAAAATATGCTTTTGAATGAAAAATACCATTTTGAAAATATGAGAATGAATTATTTAGTCTCCTGAATCTTTTTTCTCTATAATTTCAGTAMAAACAATTCAGAAAAGTGAGAAATTCATAGTTTTGATGTGATTAAATCAGCACTTCCCAAATACTGACATACAAACCTTTTGACAGAAAGGATCACTAAGTTTAACTTTGATCACTTGTAGCTCTCTCAAGAAAAAACATCAACAGATCGTGATTGCAGTTTCTCGAGTGTATCACTGACTTTTATAGTTGCTCATTTTATAAAAGATCTTTGTTTCAGCCTTCTAGATCACATCTTTATAGGAAGGTCTATCTAACAGAACAGGCTGAGTTCTTCTGTAACACAATTMTGTATGGATCCCTTAGATTCACCTGAGATCTCTGGTTTAGAACCACAAGTGTCCACATCCCAGTTGCATGTGGGTTTTAAGGTTTACTGCATGATGATGTCTTTACAGCAGAGTTGTGACTTCTGTGTACCTAAAAGCATCTCAGGTGCATTAACTGTGCTCCTCCAGGGCTAACAGGCTTTAATAGGTGTGTAAGCTATCATATGACTMCATGGATTCATGCACTGTGGATGAAAAATAACTCTTACCAGTGCATACCACTGTCCTCCTTCATGCTTTGGACAAGAGTGTGACTGTACAGTTCTCTGATCAAGATTCATGGTGTTTTAAAACATACAACAATGCAAAGGACTGGGGGATACTTCCTATTGAAATTCTGCAGGAACTGGTACAAGCTGCAGTGTCAGGACTGGCACCACAGTAACCAAGTCAAGACTTAGCAGTGCAGCTGGTCAGTTCAGCACAGATGTTCAGATTTGASTCACTATAACTCATTCTTCACCAGAAGTCTGCTCTAAGGTGGTGTCATCCCGGGGTGCATCTGAGCTTTAGGGAGTTTGTGCCTTGGAACCAGTCTGAGAATGTTGTGGAAGATGGCTCCTTGGGAAGAAAATAAAAAGAAATAACAATATTAAAATTCAGCTCCATTTATAATACATATATTCAGCTTCATATATAATATATGTGTTGTCCAGGAAGAGGACACCAAATCACCTTGGTCTTAACAACAAAGACAATCCAGGGGAAAAAAAAAAATGGTGGAAAGGGTATGACAGATGCAAAGCAGAATRTCTATGGCTGGTAGAAGAGACAGCTCCAATGACTGAATACACAGCAGCCAGCCCCCTGCACTGTTTCATGTTTTGAGAATTATCACCCACCAGAATATTTAGATTGAGGAAATCTTTGGTTAAATCTTGATCAGCTTCAATATCCACGAAACACTGTTCCAAGAAGTGTACATTGAACATGACACACACATTTTTCATGAAAATCCCCCAGCACAATTAGAATCTATGCTGCTAATTGCTGCTTTTGCAAA
Source organism: Amblyornis subalaris (assembly GCA_018881555.1). Classification (NCBI taxonomy): domain Eukaryota; kingdom Metazoa; phylum Chordata; class Aves; order Passeriformes; family Ptilonorhynchidae; genus Amblyornis; species Amblyornis subalaris. The sequence continues at coordinate 388,321 of JACAXG010000250.1, read as the reverse complement.
ATACACAAAAAATTTCCTTTCTGCCAAGCTCAGAGGAATGAGTGACCTTTGCAAGCCACTGCCCAAATAGCCAGAGAAGAAATTGSAAGCAAAAAGAAAAGCTCTGTACATACCCTTAGAGCTGTGCTGTTTCTAGAGTGCTATTTTTTATAGTGGTTGTTATGATTGTCATTATAGAAAAACATACATTGCCAGTTATGCATATCTTTTTATTTTGCTRCCATGCATAGTAAATACTATAATCAATAGTTGCCTACCGTAATCATAGCAATTACTATGCAGCTTTAATACTGAATCACTGCCAAGAATATTTTCCAACATCAAGACTGTCCTACTCTTCTCCCTAGAAAACATAGCAGTGTGTTCCTCTCCAAACACTGCAGACAGKGACAACCTTTGTCCAGCTCTGCTCCCACGGGATTCAGTGATTTAGGTCAGATCCTAAACAGGCACAACGCACAAAAATGAGGGAACACTGGTAAATCTTAAAGCCTTTACAGATGGGAGTTACAAAGAGATATCACGACAAACCCAGAGATGAAGAAGATAAATTTTATTATTTAGTTAGTATTAAAGTACTAGTAAAAATATATATAATCCTGTCGGAATGCACACATACATATACATATCAATTCACATATATGTGCACTTACACTCACACCCACAATCAAGCAACAATGAATGCATGTATAGACACAGATAAAACTTCTTGCATTATAGTAATTTTAAACTTTCCATTTAAGAATTTTAAGCCTGAATGTGTGTATCGCAGTAGCTTTATCTTTTCTCTGTAGGACTCCCCTCTCAAATTGTTTTGTCACAGATAGGATTACTGCAAAATTGGTCRTGAAAGAAAACTAGTCTTTTATTCCTACCCCAACTGTTAGTATATTCTTATCTGCACTGGCAGTGCTAAATCTGTAGGTAAATATGAATTTGCTGGCTATACTATAGCTTCAAAAGATCAGCATACTGACAGGAGAACCAATATAGCCTTGATGCTAATCTTTATTTCTATAGACAGTTGCTAAGTATAAATACACTCTATCAGCTATGCAACTCTAATCTAAAGCTGTTTATTGCCACACCAAAATAAGAAGTGGAGTAGAAACAGTGTGAAAGCAAATCTAAACTTCAGAGGATATGTCAATGATTGGTGACATTTTGTTGTCAGCTGTTATTTGTATGAATAGATAGCACATAATATTTTGGCAAAGAAAGTCTTTAAAAATGCATAGGGGTATTTGAAATAGGAGCATTCAGGCATTGCAGGGTCATACATGATAAAAGAGATGGGATAAACAGGTGATATTTTGTCCACTATCAGAATGTCAACACTCAGTAGAGCAGGAGGAAGGGTCTGGTATAATTCTGCCTTCAAAGACTGGATAAAGCTACTGCAGGGCCTGGCTCAAGTAGAAGTATGTCAGGATGACTTTTGTGAGACTGGGCTACAATTTAAAACACCTTTTTTTTGGAAAAGATTTCAAAACATTTGGAGAAGTTTTAATACTGCTCTAAGCTGTTGTTTAGTCCTACTGCCAGCATCTGATCACACTCGGCAAATTCATGTTCCCATAGCAAAAGCTACAGTTTTGTAGCATGTGTGTTACAGGAAGGATCCCTTAACAACTGGTATTCTGTGATTCTGTGATGAACTGGGTGACCACACTTGTGTGTCCTGACTTTAAATTCAGTATCTGATCTAATATATTAAATAACTGCAGCTGAATATAAATGAAATATTAATCAATCTTTCTTGAATTTATTGAAGATGTGTCAGGTTTTCTTAAGTTCTTTGGAAACATTTTGAAGCCATTTGAAAGAAGAAAAAATGTATTCCATTTCCTTCTCTCACAATGTTATGCAGACTGGACCTTATCCCATGCAGTCATGAGATCCGGATCAGCTTGAGAGCTGGACAATCCAGAACTGTATGAAATTTAATGAGTTGAATTGTCCAGCTGGGATGCAATAATCCTGGTTATACATACAAATTGGGGTGGGAGAGTCTGGAAAGCAGCCCCGTGAAAAGAAAGCTGAGGATTTGGCTGGATGGCAAGTTGAATATGAGTCATATGACTGACCAAAAGGGACAGCCCTGTCCTGGGGTTCATCCAGCATGGCATCTGCCACTGGCTGCTCGAGGAGATGATTGTCCTGCYCTACTCCGCGCTGGTTTGGCCTCAAAGTGTGCCGTGTGCAGTTTTGTGTGCCTCAGTGTAAGAAGGATGTAAAGCTATTAGGGAGCACCCAAAGGAGGGCAATCAAGATAGAGAAAGGCCTGGAGGGCAAGACTTATAAGGTGCAGCGTGAGTCACTTTGTTCAGCTTGGACAAAGAAGAGGCTTCAACTTCCTCCAGTGGGCAGTGGAGGGGAAGGTGCTGATCTCCTTCCTCTGGTGTTCAGCAACAGGACATGATGAAATGGAATCAAGATGCATCAGGGGAAGTTCAGATGGGACACGAGGAAAAGCTTCTGCACTGAKAGGGTGGTCGTTCCCTGGAAGAGGCTACCCAGGGAAGTGGTCACACATCAAGTCAGTCAGAGTTCAAGGAGGGTCTGGACAACGTTTTTAGTTGTATGGTTTTATTTTAAGTAGTTCTGCAAGGAGCAGGGAGTTGTACTCAGTGATCCTTGAGGGTCCCTTCCAACTTGAAGTATTCTGTGATTCTGTGATTCTAAATCAGACACTGCAATCACTACATTCTTGCTGGGGGCTTTCACTGCCACTCTGCTGAGGTTCATTCTCACTCAGCATGGTTCTGTTCAGCATCTGCTGGGAAGGAAGACAAAGTTTCTTTCAACTTTAGTGGTAAAAGGTCTTTGGGGCACCAAGGCAGATTCAGCTTCAGAAYTGATTTGGCTCTTTCAGTACTTGGCTCCCTAAATACTCATAAGATGAATGTGTGCATGCATGCTAAGTTCCCCATAGAAAATTATCTTGGTCTCAGAGATCATGTTTCACATTTTCTTCCTTACTATTTATGTTCTGCTCTGAAAGTAAATGAATACTAAATTGAATCAGCAATTCAGGCTTGCTACATTTCATTGATCTATGACAGATCAGAGCTTGATGCTGAGCTAATATGGCCCCAGGCATCAACCTTTACCACTAATATGGTTTTCAAATTCTCTACTCAAGTCTATTTATTGTGAATGTAATCTGTTTTAGGAAAGCACCTAAATCTCTACTAATGATTCATTCATATGCATGCAGTGTCCTCATTTAAAATGTCCARGTCAACCTTGCTTTCTCTGATTATTTTAATAGTGCACATTGTTCTATATTACCTGGTTTGCTTCCACTCTCACTCTGTTTCAGATATTTTTTGCCTGACTCCCACTGATGACAGACTGGGATGATTTATTTCCTTATGCAACACTCTTTGTATTCTATAGTTATTTTTTGCCACAGTAACACTTTATTACCTTCTTCTCCCAGCAGCTCATTCTCTCAGCCACAAGTAAAATTTAGGGAAGTTTTCTGAAAATTCTTATGATCTGCCAGCCAAAATTTTATCTGGGATACTAGACCCCAGATTCCTAACTCAAAAAAAATTAGCTCTGGACCTCAGTGCTTCTCCAATTATTGTCATCCATCAATACTAATAGTGAAGTGAGTGGATACAGCCTCCTGATGTCAGCAGATTAGAGTTTGAAAACATGTACATTTGTCATCTGACTTGTCACCTTTCATAAGTCCTTTCTTTACTCCCTCCCTCTTTGCTTATTTGATCTACAGCATCCCCTTCAATTTCTCCTTACCGTCCTCACATGTGCTTATTTCTCCCAAGCACAAAGCAGGGAAATGGATGTTTCTGATTATTTATTAAACTGAAAAATAAATCTCTGTGTTCAACTGGAATAATAATATTTTGGTCCTTCATCTAAAAGGGCTAAAAACAMAAGCAAAAAAAATTCCCAAGATCTTTTCTGTCTTATCACTACTTTTCAATCTATTGTACGTGGTACTTCTTGACSTAGGGTCCTCTCTTTTTTTTTTTAAATTTATTTTTCCCTAAAAAGTAGGCAATTTGTAAAATCAAATACCAAAACGATGAAACCTAAAAGAATATTTCCTTTTGAAATTCTTATATAATATATTTTGATATTTTATGGTGGAACTCTTTGTTGAATCATATTGGCCATAATTGGCTTTAACTGCTTCTCAATAGAACTTGAACTCAAGAAAATACAAATTTTTCMAGGACTTTACTGTCCATAGAAAATTTGTGACCATAGCTACATACAACCAAAGAGTAACTATATACTGTTACTCCTATTAATGTTGTATGCTTTGCCTTAAAAATTACACTGTCTTATTAAAATAATTTCAAAATATGTTCTGATTTCAATAAATGCCCATAGTGCTTCTGATGAACAGTGCACTGTCTGCAATAAAATTTGAAATTTGAAGGCTTTGGATTTAATAGGGACATTCCAATTAATTCAATRTTAGATATATCTATATATCTCATGGAATTACCTTCTGTCTCTTGAAATTTCTCATCTAAAGGCTATAAAATAACAAAGTAGATAATCTAGCAAGATCTCTGCCCTATTGAATAGGAGAAATACTTCCAGCCTGCTTGCTCTCCTGAGGGTTTGTTTCATGGCACATTTCAGGCTCAGCTCAAATTTGTCCTTGAACACAAASGCTGTCCACCATTGGCCTGTACACCTTGGTTTTTTATTTATCTGAGGTACAGTTCAGGTAGGGCAGCTCGTTGTTTCAGAGGAGTTAAAAAAGCACCTGAAAAGTCATGTGCATCTCAGCTGTGCATTTCTTCTGGTTGTCAAGGAAACCACCCCAGGATTCCTGGCAACAGACTTCATCTCAATCGGTAATGGAAACACCACAGGTATTAGCCAGTCAGTCACCTCCCACCGGGTGCTATTTTGGGAACGAGTCAATAGATCAGATTCTCCTCTTCCAGCAGCTCTGAAACTGTGTGAGGGTTTGTCGTGTGCCTTTGTCTCCACGGGGCTCGGCTCCCTGGCGCTTTCTCCGGGCAGAGAGCCATCCTGGAGGTGAGGCTGGTGGGAGTGCCTGCTGTTAAACACTGCTCTCGAGGTAAAGAAAAGCCTTCACAGCACTACGGTAAAGCTGTCTCTAGCTTTCCTAAAGTCTGATGCGAGGGCTAAAAATTATCAGGGGGAAGAGAGTGGTAGCCTTAGTTTCRGATGGGTATTCTTTCTCTTCAAAACTGTACAAAATTGTTTACATTTAAAGCCTTAAAAAAAAAGAAAGAAAATTGCATATTTGTAATGAACACCTATTTAGTCATTAAATGTCCTGAAGGTGTTGACTGACATCTCCAGTCCTGGGAATGGCAGAACACTATGGTTATGGTCCTGAGGTCACCTGCAAGAGCTACAGGCAGTAATCCAGACTAGGAGCCAGAGAGCCCCTGCTACCAGCCTGTTCTACAACTGATTTGGTCCAGAGAGCATCCAGAACAGTAAAATGCTTTATATTCATGAAGGAGAAAGTAAAGCTTTAGGTGTGGTTGGGGATGTTCATAGGAAATGACAGAGCTAGCTGGAAGAAAGTTACTTGAATGCTAGGGGCGGAAAATAGGACAGGATAATGGGGAAGACAGATGGGAGGAGGAGAAGGAAAACCGTGATGTGTAACTGAAATGGATATGTAAAACAGGGATTGGAAACCTGTGGCGTGGGAATGAAGGAGCAATAAGAAATGTCACASTGGGTAGAAATGGTTGTGGACAAATGAAAAGTCAAGAATGAGGAATCCATGGTAAAGAATGGATAGGCCAGGACGGAAGTAAGGGGAATGGTTTGGAGGAAGAGGAACTAGAATACAAAGAGAAAGAGAAACATGTCTGGGATGGGCATATTACAGTTAAGAGAAACTCAGTCTGAGACTTGGGAGAATCCTCTCTCAGCTTTTTCCAGTGCTGTCCTCCTGGGAAAGCGTGTGGAGGAGCTAAATGCTCCCAAGCCTGGATGATTCAGGTAGGATACTGCAAGTCCCAAGGTTTTTTTGTGGCTCAAACGGAATCAATTCATAAAAAAGCGCCTCTTTCCTCCCCCAGTAGTCTAGGAGATGTCCCTGTAGACACATCCGGAGTAGCATCCATTTATTTTGATGGCATGTGTTCTTTGTCCTCCCTCTGTACGTTGCTCTCCTTGCTGGAAAAGAAAAWGGTACGGTAGAGGTGAAGTACTTAGATAAAAAGTGATTATAAAAGGAAACAGAGCTAATAAGAGAACTGTGAGTAATCATGGCACTACTTGCAAATCTCTGCAAGCAGCTTCACAACCTGGTGAGTTTGATATTTGGAGGAAATCTGTTCCTGGAAGGAAAAGTGAAACAAGTAATCACATTCAACTGAAAGTCGTCAAAACATTAACAGCCATAAGCGGAATAAGAATAAATAATACGAAGTCAAACCTAATTTCATTGGTTATAGAGTAAGAGGACGTGTGGAAAATGTCCTACATTGCATACCTCAGCTTCAAGAGCAAGCACTTTGATAGTCTTCCACAGTAATTCATAAAAATAGAGGAAGAGATAATAAAAGAGAGCAATTTAGTGCACAATATATGGAAACCTGCTTGGAAAATGATGTTTAATGATTCAGTGTTGAAACTGAAGGATGAATTTAATGCTGCTCCTGAAGGACTGGTATTGAGACTGTTGCCGTTCAGTATTGTCTTTAATGAGCTGTTATGAGCTTTGCAGTTTTGCAGGTGGCATCGGGTGGAGAATGTCTGAAAAACTGGAGGGCAGGAATCCAGGTGATCCTGTGGAACTGGGAGTGAGAAAATGCTGAGTTCTTCATGACCGGGATACAGATACTGTTCTCAGGCAAAACCAGTACGCTCTCCTAATACAAGATAGTAAAGAAATAGTTGGGTTGTAAGTTTATAGAAGAAGTCTTAGATGTTTTTATAGCTCACAAGTGACCATGAAACACAATGACAGATTGTAGCAGAAACTCCCCCAAATTCCAGAAAAGTATGAGCAGGAATACGACACATAACACAATCCATCTCTACATTCAGAACTGGGGGAGACCCAAGCAGGAAAGCTGGGTCTGGTTTTCTTGAGCAGCCAGGAATACACTGAAACAACAACCAAACCACAAGTAAAATGTTGCTCCAACTCAAATTTATGATACCACGAGTATACTGGACAAGTAAAAAGGATGAAAGAAAAGAGCAAAAAAAAATGAACTGTGCAGAGTAAAGCAGCAAAGGGCAGAAGAACTGGAAATTGTTACTGTTAAGATTTGATAGAGTAGTCACACAACAACCTAGTGAACCTTTTAATTGAAAAGTTAAAGTTAGGTGGGAGTTTCTAACTGAGAAAGACAAAATTGTCATAACAAGACAAAGATGCTACTTTCTATTAAAACCATTATTCCTTCTTTTGGAGTTCTTAGAAACTCAATGCTACGTGATCTTGAATGCTGATAGTTCTGTTTTCTAACAAACAAACACAGGAGGAGACGTTTCAGAGATATGAAGCCAAATTTGTTTGCAAGACACTATCTAAACTGCAGGAAATCAATTTGGGAGATACATAGACAATGTATAACATGTATGTTTATATTTATTTCTGAAGAAAAATTATATGGAAGCCTTTTGATTTTCTATCACAAAATGGGCAGGGCTCCCACAGAGCAAAAACATTTTGTATTGAAAAGATATGATTTGGCTCCCTGATTGACACTTGGTAGTTTCATGTAAAGCAGTGAGCATGACATGGTTGTATATGCTATGCCAACTTTGATATTTAACCTTGCTGCTTCAAAAGGCTAGTTAAAAAAAGAAACCTTGAAAATACTGATTGAAGTAATAATTGATAGTGACAAGGAAAAACATACAGTTAACATAGTGAAAGAAAACAAGACCAATTCAAAAAGCTTAGTAAAAGGATGGAGGCAGTTTTCTACACTAAAATAACAGTCCCTTCTGGGCCGAAAGAAAGAGGACTACAATTAGGTAACTACTGTTAACTGCATCAGAGGAAAGCATGAGCAAATCATGAACAGAGAAATTGGTGCTGTGTTAATGCAATCGGAAAGAAACTTTGCTGTTATTCRCTCTCTATTCCCTTGTAATTTTAAGAATTTCATGTGTATGTTCTTCTTTTATAAACCAAAGAAAYTAATTTATGCTCTTTTTAACTCATCTCTCCATCAACTGGCAATTGACATTTCAAAACTTGAATAATCTCACAGTTTGCTTGTGTGTCCCCTGCAGATCTGTGTTCAGACCCTCATTCTGTAGTCCCCTCATTATTGTTCCCTCCATCCATATCTTCCTACATGTCTCTCTCCTAAGGAGAAAGCTATGGGAATTTTTTCCAACAGTGGATTTCACACTAAGAGATGGAGATTTGTTCTTTTAAAAGCYAAACAGAATTTCATGGTTATTAACATGCTGTTTTTTTCAATGCAACTTCTCTATGTGCTTATTTTAGGCAGGGCTGCAGGCAACAGCTTTTATTAAGCTTATTCAAAACGTTCCATTGTAGCACCAGTTTGCTTATAGATTTGAGAAAGCTTTGGTTATTTCAACCCAAATTTGTCATGTGCAGCTTGAAACTGTGATTTTATTTTATATCTTTCTAGACTTGAAACACTCCATCAAATACTGCACAGATATAAGAAATATGGACAAAAGAATAGCAGATAGAGAAAACAGTTTCATGTGTATGACCTTCAGCTGTGTAGGCCAAGAGGGAAAAAAACGTGGTTTGAATATTTTATAGAGCAAATGGATCATTTTTAACCCTTAAAAGAACAGGAAAATGACTTGCCACTCTCATTCAAGTCAGGAAGCAATGGCACAGAGGGTCCTAAGTGTCTTGAGGYTTATGGCCTCTGAGAAGCTGGAGGAGAGCAGTCTTGGGTCATTCTCACTTAGTTGTCAGGAGTTGTCAGGGTTCCCAGGACACCTACCAGAGTCCCTCTGACTMTAACACTAGAGACAAGTGTTTCTTTGACACAGAGCTTCAGGACCACAGGCAAAGCATTTAAATTCAATTTTCCACAATTCATTATTAAAAGAATCAATAGATAAGAGGAAGAAATAACAGGGAACAAAAATGCTATAGAGGGGGAAGAAGACATATGTTGTATGTCACATCTTATGAATCCTAATACAATGTYGATCAGAAGTTTATAGATATTTATGTCTTTAGCTGCAGCTGAACACTGATTCATAGAAAAGCTGAAAACTCTTGGCAACTTAAAACTCAATGAATTGAAAAAGAAGGGTAGGCTAGATGCTGTCAAAAGGATCCCTAGGATAAAACAGAGCACAGCAGGAGTATGTTAACCCAGGTTAATGCATGGTAACAATGRTAAATAGAATCATAGGATCCTACAATTTTTTAGGTTGGAAAAAACATCTAAGATCATAGAGTCCAACTGTTAACCCAGCACTGCCAAGGGCACCACTAAACTATGTCCCCAAGTGCCACATCTACACATCTTTTAAATCCCTCCAGCGATGGTGACTCCACCACCGCCCTGGGCAGCCTGGTCCAGTGCTTGACAACCTTTGCAGGGAAGAAACTTTTCCTAATACCCAATCAAAACCTTCCCCAGCCCAACTTGAGGTAACCTGAGCACACTGCTGGCTCACATTCAGCAGCTGTCAATGAACAACACCCTCAGGTCCTTTTCCACCAGGCAGTTTTCCAGCCACTCTGCCCGCAGCCTGCAGCTCTGCATGGAGTTGTGGCGACCCAAAAGCAGGACGTGGCATTTTGTGTTATTGCACCTCAGACAACCAGCCTCAGTCCATCAGTCCAGCCTGTYCAAATCCACCTTCCTCCCCTCCAGCAGATCAACACTCCCACCCAACTTGTCATCTGCAAACTCACTGAGGGTACACTCCATCCCCTCGTCCAGATCATTGATTAGGATACTAAACAGAGCTGGCCCCAATACTCTTTTTTTCCCCAGCAAACAGCACACCATTCCACTCCATGGGAAGCCAGTTTCTCCRGGAGAATGCTGTGGGAAATGGTGTCAAAGGCTTTACTAAAACAACAACATCCACAGCCTTTACTTCATTTACCAAGTGGGTCATAGAAGCAGATCAGGTGAGTAAGGCAGCACCTGCCTTTCATAAGCCCATGCAGGTTGTCCCACATGTGCCATGTGATGACACTCAGGAYGATCTGCTCCATGACCTTCTGTCATGCCAAGGTCAGACTGATATGAGTCAGATGGCATAAAGGCACAATGGAACTTCCACATTAACTTAGAAAAGTCTAATCTAATCTGATGTGCCCAGCATGGACAGCATCAGTGATATGAGGGGTTTTGTATATTATGCCATCTGTCTGATGAAAAGATGAAGGTTTTATTATTCACAGAAATACCTGATCTTTTTCAAATCCTTCTGTAAGTCTTAGCTCCATTATACCTTGTGACAATGACTTGCACAGATTAATTACTTGACTAATAAACCGCTTTCTTCTTCTCAGTATAAAACTTGCCTTAAAACTATGACACATCCACATTCTCCTCTTTACTATCCATCACATCTTTTATTTGCCATCTATTGAAATGCGAATAACCATAAATTAAACTGCTTTGTGCAGATAATTTTTTTCATTATTTTAATAATCAAAACTGCCATTTTATAATTTTTTCTTTATTTGTTTTATTCTTCCATTTCTGCTATATCCTGGGGGCAGTGAACCTTAGAAAATCTATAAAGTTCTTCAAACCACAATCACTCTTTGCTACAGCTTATATGGTTTGAGCAGCTAAAATGTTGCCGATAGTTTTATGTTTTGCCTCTCCTGAGTACTTTCCTTGCAGTTTCCATATCAATGTAATGATAGGTTTATTTTCAGGTTTGACTTTTTAAGATTTTTGGTGATGATGCTGCCTTTTTATSTAATTCTCTTCCAAGAGGCTGAATAAGTAAGGCCTGTGTCACGTCTCAACAATAATAGCCAAAGTTACTCAGTTCTCAATTCTCTARATGACTGACAGAAACAGTGTTGGACACTTGTGTTTAACAGAATAATAATGATCGAAAATCTGCCCTCTCAATAAAGGCTACAATAATGCCAGCTGGTATAAAACTGATTTACATCTGRTCAGTCTCACTGCCAACTGGATAAACTATCTACTACAGAAGGACTTCACAGAGATTACCTTGCATTTTCCCTAGAGAGAACTAAGGGATCAGGAGCTGAAACCTYCATTGATAATTAAAAACTGGTTCCATGTACAACAGCCCAGTTATATGACTCATGTGTCACAGACCAAAACGTTTTTTTGCTAGTTTGGTAGGATACAGTAAATAATTCAGACTTATTAGAATAAACTATCTATATGCTTTAGCTCCAGCAGTGGTATTGTATTTGACTGTACCAACATTAAAAAAAAGTTGGCTTTACTCTCATTTGATCAAAGAATTAAAGTGCTGAGTAATAGGAAGAACTTCCCTAAAGTTCTGAGAGAAAAAATGCAAGGATTTGTAATCTATAAAAAATCTTCTAAATCTGGTGTATTAAGCAGCACCACTCAGAACTTTATTAGATATTAAGGTAAAAAAGTAAGAAAGTTTTCTGAACAAAGCAATCCCATCAAGTTTTCTAATTCTCCTTCATAGTTTACTGACATGAAGGTAAAGTCATTACATTAATATCCCCTTTTCCAATTAGCCTTATTGTCCATGACAAGTCTCATAAAGACACAGCACTTCATTAGTTTCAAGATGCATTGCAGTACAGAGTATAAGGGAATGAGACCTGCCCCAAACTGCTGTAGACTCCACATGAGTCAGATAGTCCTACAATTTCATTATGCTGCACATTAATGTCTTAACTAGTGAACTAGTTAAACAAGCATCCTCTCCCTAACCTTCAGTGTTTTCGGGATAAATTCATTAGTGTCACCAACTCTGCTTGCTGTCTCCTCAGCAATTAATTGACATTGAACAAACTTTTAAGTGCTTTTCCCCTTCAATGCAAGTGGAAGACACTGCATTACTGACACAAACTCTCAAGTTCTGCCTGCATTAGATAAGCTCAATCAGGAATGGTAGCAATGCATCACTGTAAGGCTAGGTAATAAATCAGATATATTTATCAGGGCAAAACTTTATTCTTTTTTTCTGAGAAGTTATACAAATGAGCAATAACAGCAATATTTTACAGATGGAATGACAGAGACCAAAAATCAGAAAGTGGGACTCATCTCGCTTCTTTTGGTATTAAAGAGCTAAATACCTAAGTGTGAGTGAGTTGTACTTTAGAGTCAGTGGCAAATAGTAGGCAGTTCGGATGAGCAACTCACCTGAATCATCTTAGATGCTTATTTTGGAGCAATATGAATTACACTGGATGCTTGGATTATTAAGAGTTGTCGTGGTTTAACCAGCAACTCAGCCCCACTCAGCTGCTCACTTCCTCCCCCACCAGCAGGATCGGGGAGAGAATCGGAAGAGTAAAAGAGAGAAAACTCATGGGTTGAGATGAAGACAATTTAACAGGGAAAGTAAAAGCTGCCCACACAAGCAAAGCAAATCAAGGAATTCATTCACCACTTCCCATGGGCAGACAGGTGTTCAGCCACCTCCAGGTGATTTTGGAGGACAAACACCATAACTCCAAATGTCCTCCACTTCTTCCTTCCTTCTTCCTTCTTCCTTCTTCCTTCTTCCTTCTTCCTTCTTCCTTCTTCCTTCTTCCTTCTTCCCTCCGCTTTGTATACAAAGTATGATAACATATAGTCTGGAATGTCGCTTTGGTCAGTTTGGGTCACCTGTCCTGGCTGTGCTTCCTCCCAACCCCACACGCACCCCTAGTCCCCTCGCCAGCATGGCAGTAGGAGAAGCAGAAAAGGCCCTGGCGCTGTGCAAGCCCTGCTCAGCAATAACAAAAACCTCCCTACACTCTCAACACTGTTTTCAACACACGTCCCAAATATAGCCCCATGCTGGCCCCTGTGAGGAAAATTAAYTCTACCCCAGTCAAAACAAGTACAAGGGTGTAGGGAAGTTGCTTTAATATGTGCATTCAATAGCAGCTGCATAAGAGCTGCTTGCAAAGAGCTGGCAGATACAGCGGAGGAGCTGGGGTGGGTATGTCTGTACAGCRGATATTGAAATTTCAGTGTCTTCATCTGTGAGCTGCATCTTGCCCTTAGGTTAAAAGAAGCACTCCTAGAGTGACAAACAGTTCTGTTTTACCTGAAAGTTAGGTTTGTAGCCCAAAGTCAGAGGAAGAAGAGGGTACTGCAGACAGAGGTTTATCTCCTTTCTGAAAACAGGTAGCCAGGAAAGGTCAGACAACCCAKAGCTGAGTGGGTGATTCTCTCTCTCCATTGCTTATAGCTAGAACTTAAGTAACTTAGTGTTTGTAAGTACTTAGCTGCAAGAAAAAAAAATAATGAGGGGAATCTAGGCTGAGACTGAAACAGCAGGAGCCTGGTAGGAGATGTCCCACCAGTCCTACTTAACCAGCACCTGCAACAGCCTTTGCATAAAACTGCCTCTGCTTGGACAGTCAGGAGCAGGTTCCCAGCTAATATAAACCCTCATGTTTGTGCTATAACACTCCCWAGTTTTCTAATTGCTATCCCATGTTGTTTTAGCTAGAAAGGAATCTTCATTTTGCAAACTATGAATACGCCATGTACTATTGAACACCAAGGTCAATCAAACTGTGATCACATCAGTGAAGCCCAGAAAATGATGGTGAGCCAATACTCACAACTCATTTACATGGAAATGGTCAGAYGTGTTTTTTTTCCATTTAGTTTAATAGCTAATGAGACGTTTCCATTAGAAACCTAGACAGGGTAGGATAGTTCCAGCCTTAGTGGAGGTTTATTTGGAGGCATGAACTACTCTGTAGGTTGCTTAGCTTTTCACTTAGACTACCACACAGAGGACCTGAGGGAAGTAGGTTCTAATTAAAATGCCTTAAACGAGGTGGGATGAATCAGGGAGTATTTGTTAGGATATTCCACAATGCTTTAGTACTGAAATCAAGGAAAGCACAGCCATCACAACTAAAGSCAACACWATCAGATTCCTGCTATTTCCTAAGMAGAGTACATTTCATGGACATGCTGCAGGTATTTCTCTGGATTAATCCAAGAGAGAAAATTAACTGTTCCACCCAACAGCTACAGAAGCTTGTCTCTTTATCTGAAGCTATAGCATTTTGCATTTCCTATTTTCCATTTTGCATTCAGCCATAAACCGAACATTATTAAGATTTCTTCACAAAGGGAAGAAGAAAGCAGAGCTCACTACAGCGTCCCCTGTTTCTTTAATTTCACAGCTGAATTACCAGAGACTTGCTTAAAGAGGAAAGGCTACAGGAAAATTCAGAGCTGCTGGAAACATGTATATGTACATATAAATATGTTCAACCCTTTGGGTGTTATTAAAGTGGAAATAACATCTAGTATATGCTAAAGCTCTGTGTAATGAAGAAAGGGGGTCATGCATTTTTAATAAGAAATGACAGAGGGCACTTCATCACTGCAGAACCACATAGTTTTTACTTAAGCTAGTTTTAGAACAGCTAACTTAGCTGGTGGTAGTGGAGATCTCAGAAGATGCTGAGAAAACTGTGAGCATTTACCTTGTTTTCTGAAAGTGTGGCGGGACGTGCTTCAGCTCACAGTGACCTCCCCATGACTGACATCCGAGCCAGCTGAAGCTGCTTGATCAACTCATGGTTGAAAAAGCAGTAAAGATGTATTGAGAATTTGCACACCAATCAAAACTTAGATGCTCGAAGGCTTAAAACATTTGATCCTTTTACCACTGGTATGAAGCAGTGATTACTTGAATTTTTTTGACAGTGTCCTAACAGGTGGGACTGGAAGTCTTAAGTATGTGAAAGCAAGCAGTGGACATGAGTGCCAGACAGCTCATCMAATACATCTGAAGACACAGTAATGGTAAAGACAGCATTTAGCTTGCTCAAACTTCTAGAAATTAGAGACAGAATTGATTGTAATGAATGAAATTTGCTTAAAGCATTAAAGAATAAGTTGATTCCTATCTGTGTTATTTTCAAATTCATCCCTTATTGGAGATGATTATCTTCTGTCAGCTTCAAAGKGTGTATTTGCCATGGTTCCTGGGGACAAGCATTTTTTCTGAGATAATTTGTCCAAAAAGGCGGTACAGACTGGTGATAAGAATCACCATCAAATAAGCACACATGTGGGCTCATTTCAGTGTAGCAGCATGGTAACATCCATAGCTACAGTACAGTGACAAGACAGGTGCCAGGGGTTTTATCAAGGACATAACACTGGTTATGGCAGCAAGGGAACATGCAGGGCCCTAACAACCTCCCAAAGACRCTTGCCAGGCTCTCCTGTATGCTCAGCACTCCTGGGTTGTGGGAGGGCTCTGTTTCAGCAAGTTTTGCAACCATACAGCTGTGGTAGTGTGAGAGGTTATACTGGGGAAAAACCAGCCCCTGTCTCTCAGGGTTGGTTTCTAGCATCCTGTGTTCCTCACTGCAGCATTTGTGACTGCAGTGCAATGAGTTGTGACCCAAGAGTGTGCCAGCGAGAGCCAGGCTCCACCATGGTTCCTGCAGGAGAAGAAAAGGGCACGTCTCCATGAAAGTGTTTTGCCAGCTCATGAATCCCTCCTCTGCTGTTGTTGAGCTGGCAAACACAGTCTGAAAGTTGTGTGACTGCATCATTGTGGCTCTGGGCCCACGCCAGTACCTCAGTCTCGCTTGTGGTGCTCGCTGCACCTCAGAGAGCTTCTGTTGGTCTGGCCACGCTGCTTTTCTKTCTGTCTCTGGTAGGACTGTATGACCTACATTTCTCTTCCTGTTTAAAGATGTTCATGTCTGATTAGGTCATGGTTCTGCCCCTCCCSCTTGCTCTCCAAGTATCATTACTCCTTAACTAAATCTAGATGACTAGAATTAAAGAGTCTTCTCCTGCTGATAATTATTTTATTTTAGTCAGGGAGTAGCTTTCTATCTGTATCTGGGTCAGTATTAAGCTTAGCTTCCAGTGTTAATTTTCATGCTAAATATTCTTAATTTGTTCCTCCTTTATAAGAAGCTCCTTGATCCAGTAAATCTTCTTGTCCCTCCTACGGTGTCTCTAGTTATGAATTGTCATGATTCAGTGAATCTGCAGAGAAACTATTTTAATTATCCTCCCTTTCTCTCTCTGTCTTCCTCCAGGATGTCCAAGCCTCCCATGGAGGGAACATTCTTGTCCTCCTTCAGGTCCCCTGAGGCAGTCAGAAATTTTTCATGTCAAGTTATCTSTTTTTCTCCCAAATCATAGTGGATAAGCCCTTCTTAGTGCTGCAAGGTTGATTTCTGTGGGGAGATTCCAGCTGCAGGGAAAGGAAGACATAAGCTCAGGGGAAACTGCCAGAGAAAAGGGATACGTAGTCTCATTTAGGTAAGACCTGGCAAAGCCAGAGAAAGGCCTGATCTGCTGCACCACTCTTTGGACTTCAAGTGTCACAGAATTTTGCTTGATTCAGTGCAAGAAGGAAAATAATGTTTGCACAATTTAAGGCTGGTAGCTGATTTATTTTTTTGGATTCTGAACCCCATCACACTTTTGGATGAGTGGCKGGCATGGGCAATGGGGATAGAGAATCTCTAGATCTCAGATCTATTGAACCCAGCCCAAATAGCACAGCTGTCTTTGCTCAAATTCCAGTAGTTCTGAAAACTGGTTTCAGGGCATCCTGAGACCTCGGAAGAAAGCATCACAAACTTTGCAAACAATTAGGCTCTGACTAACAAGGCAATCGTTTAGATGGCAGCTTAAGCATTGGTTGAAAAAAAATGACARAAGCCTGGATAAAGTGCTTCCCTCTCAGGCTCAGCACTGTCAGTCATCCATTCAGGCTTCAGAAGTTCCCCAGTGCTCTTTGTTCAGCAAGGGGCTTACTGGAACCACCACACACTGTGTCAAACTACCAGGAAATCCTTTATCAGTTCATCCTTTTGAAACTGTCATTGAACTGTATGGACCTAAAGAGTGATAAGCATTAATAATACCATGTTCTTTTTATCCATGTGTCGCAGTTTAGTCTCAGTTGGTTTTATCTTAAGCTCAGGATTTTCAGTCCAAGCTAGTCTGCTGCAACTCCCCTCCTCCTTGTCCTTTTTAAAATGGTGCTTAGCCCGTCACATATGGATACATAAGGCAAAAAAATATTAAACAAATTCTTATCTAAGTCAGAAGTTTATGCCTTTTGTTCATAACTTGGACTCTTTTGGCAAGTGCATGAGCATCCCGTCCATGGTCCACTTGCATAAGTCCCACAGGCAGCATAGCTTGTTAGAATGCTAGTGTTGGGGGTTTGTTTGCTGAATTTTTTTATTTTATTTGGATTTTGTCTGTTTGTTTGTTTGTTTATGTGGGAAGAGATGGAATTGAGTTGGACTGGAGGCTGTGAGATGCACTTACAGCATGCCATGACTGTACAAGACCTGTCTCCACCTAACCCCAAGAGAACCTACTGGAACCTACTGAGGGACAACGGACAACGAGGGACAAACCCGTATAAGGACTGAGATGTGTGGTTGGTTGGGTGACCGAAAGGATACCATATAAGGAATGAGACTAAATGTTACTTGTCTATATAAACTGCATGTACTCTCAATAAAGTTGATTTTGCTCGTACACAACATTGTCYGTGTGGCTTTGCTTGCGCCGAGCAGGGTCTGTGTTAGGAATCACTGACGTCAGTTTAGGAGTATGTGTGTGTTATTTAGCTTTAAATACCCCACCAAAGAGAGGTGGGAAGGATCTGAACTGCTCCATGGGCATTTCTGATGTTGGCATCATCAGCCCTTGAGAACACTCATACAGCCACAGTCATCTAAGCACAACAGGATCCAGGAGGATCAGCTGAATAGCTGGGTACAAAGCCCACTGCTCACTCTCCAGCACAGTTTCACTTCCCAGTGGGTTAATCTTCTCTTTTTGCAGGCATCCCAAGGAAGTGAACCAGCATCCAAAAAGGGATATGTGGAAACCATCTCGTAAAGAGAATTGAACCTGCAGACCAATGGCTTGTCTTTACATGGTGCAAAGAATTTGGGTGTGTTTAAGACGTACATTGGGGATGGCTTTGGGGCAACTGTCAAGGAATGACACAGAAAGGAAGATGTCGTTCCTGTTCCTCAAGGTAATAGTAGATGATATAGGGGATAATCTGAAATATGAGTGTAGGCTTAGMCAGAATACCTCAAGTGAAATCACTCTGCCAAAGACATTACTGTTTTCAGCAAGGCAGCTGTGTTAAATCAACAAAGGAACACAAGGATATAAGTGTAACATTAGGCAACTAAATCCYCAATCTGCAGAACTTCTAATCTGTGTTCTATAAACAGAAAAGACCCTAAAATCTGTAGAGCCTAACAGTGCCCTGAAATTCTGTGGCTATATTGACATTCTGGAGCAGGCAAACACCCAGCTCACAATAAATCSTGCCAGCTGTTGGGCTACCTCAAACTGTCCTGCCACTTACCTTACGAAAAGCTTTTCTTCAAATATACAGGATAGAGGCTCCAGCAAAAAGCACAGGGGCTGCAAAAAAAAAGTAAATAATGCTATCAGTGTGACCATGACCCACCCTTTAGGTCAGAATAGAACAGAATGGAATAGTTCCAACTGGAAGGGACTTAGAACAATCATCTACTGCAACTACTTGATCACTTCAGGGTTGTCCCAAAGTTAAAGCACATTTTTAATTGCACTGGCCAAATGCTTCTTAAACGCTGACAGGCATAGTACATAAAATACCCCTCTAGGAAACCTGTTCCAGTGTTTGAGCACCCTCTCTGTAAGGGAATATTTCCTAATGTCAGGTTTAAACCTCCCCTGACACAGCTTTGAACCATTCTCTTATGTCCTATCACTGGATACCACAGAGAAGAGATCAGCATCTCCCTCTCCACTTTCCCTCCTCAGGAAGCTGTAGAGGGCAATGAGGTTGGCCCTGCATCACTTTTTCTCCAAACCAGTGATTTTAGTGCTTCAGTGGTGAAAAAAAAAAAAGGTTCATGATTTGAGATAAGGAGAGGGAGAGATCATTCACTGGTTAATGTCAAGGGCAAAACAGATGTGAGTTGGAGATATTAATTGATTTTAGTACCACTCAAAATCAGAGCAAGATAATGAGAAGCGAAACAAATCTTAAAAACCTTTTTCCCCTACCCCTCCCTCGTTCCTGGGCTCTACCTCCACCCCCACAGCAGTGCAGGGAGACGGGGAATGGGGACTATGGTCAGTTCATCACACATTATTTCTGCTGCTGCTCAAGGAGGGGAGTCCTTTCCCTGCTCCAATGTGCGGTCCCTCCAATGGGAAACAGTTCTACATGAACTTCTCCAGTGTGAGTCCTTCACATGGGCCACAGTTCTTCCTAAAGTGCTCCAGCATGGGTCCCTTCCCACAGGGTGCAGTCCATCAGGACCAGCCTCCTTCGCCATGCTCTTCACCATRGGCTGCAGGGGAATCTCCTCTCCAGCACCTGGAACACCTTCTGCCCCTCCCTCTCCACTGACCTTGGAGGCTGCAGAGTTGTTCCTCTTGCATATTCTCACTCCTCTCTTCTCTGGCTGCAATTACACATGCACAATAATTTTTTTTCTCCTTCCTAACTAAGTTATACCAGAGGCRTTGCTGCCATCCCTGACGGGCTTGGCCTTGGCCAGCAGCGGTTCCCTCCTGGAGCTGGCAGGCACTKGCTCTGTCAGACATGGGGGAAGCTTCCAGCTCTTCTCTCAGAAGCCACCCCTGTAGCCCCTCCTCAGATACCCAAACCTGGCCATGCAAACCCAACACAGACTCAAAGCCATGTCCTTAAAAAGATTGAGCTGACTCTGGGACCGGTCCGGAYGGAAGACTGTTCTCAATCCTTTGTGTTAGAGCAATGGCACCACTGGAGTGCTCATTTAAAGAGYGGGTGAAAAAGCAAGCAATCACAGTCTAAGGCCTACCGGTTACAACACTTGCAGGAGCAGACCTGATGTCCTGTTCCTTGTCCATTAAACATACCACATGGATTACAGTAAAGAAGTAAACAGTGGATGAAGGAAAATAAGGGAAAAAGTGGTTTTAAAGTTTTGTTTTGTTTTTAACATTTTTGGCRTGACTGAAGGCATTGGGAACTCTGCAGTGATTTCACTCCTTGATTTTTCCTTTTAAGGAAAGATTTTCCAGGAGGGGGAATTTCAGAACAGAATGATCTCCCCATGGGTCAGCTGAGAGCAAAATATCTGACAGCACAGCCACATAGCCTCCCCCAGCACATGCTGACATACTTATAGAGGTTGGCATGCCTAAAGGCTTCTTATAATTTATTCTGCCTTTCCTACAGTCCCTGAAGCACAAACAGTCAGAAAGCTATGAGGTCTTGCTACGCTCCAGCTCTTTTGCTCCCCCATATTGTATTCCCTAGAGTAACCTTTGGAGCAAAGAACAACTTCTAGAACTCACAGTAGCATAGGAACTCATTTATATACGTGTTATTATTGGAGGCCCTTGTCCACTCCCTTTAAGGATGCTGGATCCTAGGCAACAGAATATATTTCTGTGCAATAATGCTGGAATAGTTCATCAGGTTCAATGAACCAGTTACATAGATTTTTTCTCCCTGACCAAAAAAAATAAAAATAAAAATTAAAATTAAAAAGCCATTCTCTTTTTAGTCTGTAAAGATTTGTTAAGATTTTATCTCTCCRGCAAGATTTAATATGTTTAATAAAAGTTCCTAATAAAATATTTCCTTTAGCCATGACCCAGTTTTGGGAAAAGTGCAGTTTTAGCTACAGTGAAGGTGCAGTCATGGAACAGCACAAATATGCATGGCAATATTTCAAACAGAGGTCAATTATTAATGAAATTTAAGGGCTTGTCTTTAGCCTACAGTTATGATAATATTGAATATTTTTTCCATCTATAAAAAGTGCTTTAAAAGAAGCAGGATTTTAAAAGAGAATCTTAATTCTGAAAAAAACCTTAATTTCTCGGTCTTGCTTTTGAAATATAAACATTGTCTTCTGTAGTGTGTAAGGATTTCCTTACACCATCACTATCACCAACAAACAGGTACTTCACAGTTTGGTATAACATTGATTTACTGCAAGTCCATCCCAAAAAGGACATCTTTGACCCTTCCCTAGTGCATTATCTTGTCCCACACTGCTCAGCACCAGAAGAAGCTGAGTGGCACTGGGGAATGCACAGGTCCTTCTCAGACATGAGCTCTCTGTGCCCTCAGAGTTAATYGCTGTCTCCCACCAGACACACTGCTATGACTGGCACCACTGCAAGTTTCACCTAAGGTATGTTTTCACTGGCTGCTGTTCCATTTCCCTTGATGGATTTACTGCCCCAGTATCCCCTACCTCTCTCCCTTTCTACTCTCACTATCCTTACCCTGCCCCTCTCYGTTCATGCACCCAATCTTCTCCGCTCTGCTGCTGCATCTGAGCTCTTTCTCATTTCCCCTTGGTACTCATTCCCAGTTTCTTGTCTGCCCTCCGGGGTTCCACCTTCAAGCTCTTTAGTCTTTTTTTTGACAGGGAGGCCCCAGTCAATCAGAATAATTTCTCACTATGTACCTGCTGCTGTTTTCATGCTTACTCAGAATGTCCTGATCTTTCCACCTCATTGTTTCCCAGTTCAGCTCCCCAATACTCTTTCTCAGTCAGCTCCAGACTATAACTCCAGCAATTTTTTGTGACAGCTATTTTTCCTCATACAGACCCTGGACCTGCTCTTCTCTGCACAGTTTCCTTGCTTATATTATTGCCCTCCAACCCTCCTCCCTCTTTGCATTCACATCACTGATCCTGATATGTGCAGAGGACCACATTGGTGGGTGTAGRGAGACAGAATTCATGCTCTCAAAATTTGCACAGAAAAAATATCTTCTTCCTTCCAGCCCTTCTTCTGAATAGGCAGGATAGAGAGGAGCTGGATGTGAACCATCAACATGGATTTGCTGACTGGTATTATTCCGTAGCAAGGTGAACACGAGGACAGTAAAAAGGCTGATATAACAGTCTACTTCCTTGCCAAGTCTCTAATTCCTGTTCCACAGTGTAAGGACACTGGATCTTCTCAAAGGTTAGCAGAGTTTTAATATGGATAAAACCAACTTTTTTTTCCCCCTAGTTACATACTTGGAAACAGCTGAATAAACTTGGTTATAATTACAAAAAGCAGCCAGAAGCAGATACCAGCACAGAAAATGTCACCTTGAACAGTCAAATTTAAAAAACATTTCAATTAGTAAGTGAAAACATGGGAAATATTCTTATAAGAAGAGGTGTCATCGAAACCTAATTATAGATTATGTTTCCATTCTTGATGTAATATGATTGAAATTCATTATCCATCTGTAGTGAGAGAAAAGACRTATTTTAATTCGTATGCCTCATCTAGCATTGCTGACTTCAAGAATTGTGATAGATAGCAATGAATTAGAGGTCAGTCTCACCAGAAGGAGGAGTTACTGGTTATCRATTTGGTGAAAAAAAACCCAAAAAACCCCTTCCAAACCTTCTGAGAACTCTCTTTTGTAGGAAAATCTTCAAATGATGTCATTAATTCTTAATATAGACCCTAATTAATAAATACTCTTACTTCCTGAGCTTTTTGCATATTGCTAGAGYTGTGTGTGATTGCAATATGACTATCGAAAGAAATAACATGAAAAGGTCCTTAAATTCCTCCAGACTGATGATCAGCTATATTTTTTAAGTGTAAGAATGGTGTTTGCCAACCTATGTGTTTCAGAAAACTTGGATGCTCTGTGCAAGCACCAAGCCTTTGCTGAGGTACATAAATAGTGTAACATTATTTCTCTCCCTCACATGCACAATCTTTTGAACTGAATAATTTAGTCCAGCTGTTGAAGCCTATTACACTTTCCATTACAAATTGTTTTAGAGAGCGTAACATTTAGGCACTTTTAAAACTGGATGAACGCACTAAAAGAGACACTGCATTTGCATAAGCTCAAACAATTGTTTGGGGTTTTTTCAGCTATTTCAGCTAAGAAGCCTTTGTTCTTTTCTTTTCTTGTCTGCTTAGCCCTTCGCTTCGCTATCCCTCAGTATCAGTTTCTTGAGCTGATTCAAAGCATTAACATGAAAACCAGACTGGACTAAAGCAATGCACAGACACCGCTCTGAGATTTTTTAACTTTTGYAATGAATTTGAGTTTCAGAATGTGTTATATATAGTTCTGCATCCCAGATGTCACCTTTATGTGTTTAGAAAAGTATTTTTTATGCACGTACAAAATCTTATGCGGTGGAAACACACACATGAGCACAAGCAGACACATACATGCAGAGTTTAATTGCTTCTCATGGCCTTTCAGTGCTTAAAGGAGGCTCTTTGAAAAGCTGGAGAGGGACCTTTTACATGGGCAGATAGTGATAGGGCAAGGGGGAATGTTTTTAAACTAAAAGAAGGAAGATTTAAATTAGATATTAGGAAGAAATTCTTTACTATGAGGATGGTGAGGCACCGAAACATGTTGCCCAGAGAAGTTGTGGATGCCCCATCCCTGGGATTGTTCAAGGCCAGGTTGGATGGGGCTCTGAGCAACCTGGGCTGGTGGAACGTATCCCTGCCCATGGCATGGGGGTTGGAAATAGATGATCTTTAGGATCCCTTGTAACCCAAATTATTCTATGATTTTACACAACACTTTAGTAGTGCTCATGATGAAAATCTCTAAGACAGACAGCACATAGCAATTGACATAAATTCTGTTGTAGATACACTTACATCAGTATTTCAATGATGATTTGCCCTAATTAGACATCTGACTCAATACTACACGGAAAACAGGAATATCCATCTGGAAAAACAATAACACACACCCTCGCCGCTGCCCCCCCCCCCAAAAACCCTCCTACACAAAACAACCCCGAAACCACAACATCTAAAGCAAACAAAAACAAAACAACCCCTCTCCCAAAAACCTCAACCCCCAAAAACTAACCACAAAAAGCTCTAAARACCAACCAACAACAACAAAACACCCAACCGGTGGCTGTGGGTTAATATCACAATAGCATCTTAAAACAGGAATTTATCTATTTTTGCAATGTAGTGTCTTTGGATGTGAGCCTTCATTACCTACTGTAAATGAAAACTCAGAACTGGTAGCTGTCCAATAAAGATCTACATAAAGCTATACAATTAGTTTGACACAGGTTTCTATCAGAAACAATTGTAAGGCCTCAAATGATACTGGGCAAGTAAGGACTTGAGAAAATAAAGGGGAAAGCAGCCAAGCCCTTGTCTATTTAATCGAGTACAAGATGAAGTGAACGACGCAATATGAGCTGGTTGCTGCTCAATTACTGTTGAAGTTTTGTTAAATGAGTTGACTGCTATCTTATTTACATAAGAAAATCTCCACTCATGCTTCACTGCACCTCAGCCAGGCCTTAATTGAGAATTTATGGTTGAGCTCTCAGTGGAGGTGAAGAACTGGAACGTTAATTCCAAGTGCAGTGGTTGGCCCAAATTCAATCGCATT
Organism: Amblyornis subalaris; assembly: GCA_018881555.1. Classification (NCBI taxonomy): domain Eukaryota; kingdom Metazoa; phylum Chordata; class Aves; order Passeriformes; family Ptilonorhynchidae; genus Amblyornis; species Amblyornis subalaris. The sequence goes on along the minus strand of JACAXG010000250.1, from coordinate 363,778 downwards.
CATGACACTGATGAGCAGTGTCCATTCATGCAAAATGCCTGTAACAAGGGAAGACTTGAGCTGAAATTAGACAAGTCGTTGCCTAAAATTTAAAATCAGGCTTGAATGCACCTGGATTTCCCTGTATGTATGTATAAAGCAAAATTACATTTTCCCTGGCTTTTCTCTGGCTCGTGTGTGGATGCTTGATCAGAGAATTTTTTCAAATTAAGTCAATCCTTTTTTCTGAAAATGGTCAAGTTCACCACACTTGATGAAGACAAAGGAGGTGGTTTGCTACTGTCTGAAGTGCCACACAGATTGCCCTTATCTGTTCTGCATTTTATATATAAATAGAGTTTTTTTTTTCAAGGAATAGTAGAAAGAGGACTATCTCACTGTGGACTTTGATATGCTCAGGAAGTTCTGTAAGCTTGTTGATAGCYGAAGCATGGCTTGTTTGGATTCAGTTCTCGGCTGTGACAGTCTCTCCTGAGTGATCTTTGGTAAGCTATTTAAGACCCAGMACCCCACTTCTCTCCCCAAAGTCAATAACTTTGAGGACGTGCACCAAAACCAAAACAAATCTTTAGGTTTTAAATACGTGTAAATTTTTTTCTCTAAGCAAYTCATTGGAGTAATTCAGGTAGAGTTTAAGACATCTAAATTTAATCCTCTACATCCAAYCATCTGCCAGAGGGCCAAGTGGTTGTGGGCCCAACAGCCAATACAGTCGAGGATGGTTTTTTGGCTTGGTGTCTAAAAGCTGAACTGTGCTTTCTGTGGGCTCCACTAAGGAGGGGCTGAAATCAGTTGCCCGAACACAGCCTGAAAGGTTGAGGCCTTTTCTGGCTGCATGGCTTTTTCCATCACAAGTTTTCAGTGGTTAAGGCTTGCAAAACAGCAAACACATACATGCTTCCTGGGTCCCAGGCAAAGCTCAAATCAGGGCCATGATGTGGAAGAAACTCCTGGAAACTTTGGYTGACACTCATGGTTTTGCTCTCTGACAGGGTATACCCAAAGCTCACTGGGCAGCTGAGGTGAAGAACACATCTGCAAATGTGCCACAGAGGCCCACTTTGGAAGTCACTGGGTTAATGAGATCAAMCAGAAGAGCAGTGAATATAACAGAGAGGAGAACAGATTCTTTCTAGTTAGGGTTAAACTATTGGATTTTTTTTCCCTCAGAGATACCGTTTTCTTAGCAAACCTACCATACATAATTATAGATTTTAGTGTTCCTTACCAGCTGAGAATACTACTGAATCAACAAACTTCCTAGTAAGCCTGGTGGGTTGTTCACTGGAGTTCGATTCTTTGATCAGCAGCTCGTTATGGCCCTAAGACAAGCACATCTTCCTCCTATTCCCTGAATCCTCTCTCCCCATGCAGCAGTCTGTGTTTCTGTGTCCATCACTGGGGCAATCTGTTCAGAGCATACTGGTAGACATGCTACAGCCCTCAAAGGCTTGGGTACCACAGGGAAGCTCCAGGCACCTGCAGAGCACAGGTGTTCTCTAGGATGGCTGTTTGCTCGTAATAATCGAAGGAAGCAGAGGGAAGAAGAACCAGTGGAAAAAATCTGCCTTGTGTGATTTCCGAAGATGGGGATTACCTCCACAGTCAGACTGAAATAATGTCACATGTAGCAAGAATATTAAGTATTGGTTTTTTAGGACTATTTAATTAAGATTTTCCATTTCCATGGGGTTGATTATATGCTATATGATTGACAGGAAAGAAACACAGAAACAAACAAATAAATACTTCCCAGTCCCCAGCAAACTTCTACTGAAGAAGTACACAGATTGGACCTTGGTGATTTCCCTGTCCCTGGGGACACATTACATTATCCCTGGGGATACATTACATTATCCCTGGGGTACCTCAATCCTGCAATACTTTGTTTGGATATCCACAGTACTCACAGGAGCAGCTCTCTTCAGTGAGGAAGCTGCCATTCCCACAGGGCTGTACTCCACCTTGGCACTGCAACTTCCAGATCAGGAAACCTTCCGTATTAATAACAAAAACCCTTATGTAGTGGGAAGTGTCTGGGGTTGTGCCTTAATTTTTTGCACAAATGTTCTTTCTGAGCCTTCCATACCTGGCTATCAGTTATTTCCAGAGTTTAATTACTGCAGGAAGAATTCCTACACTCATACAGGGATGGACAAGATTTCCATACTGTATGTCTTGGTTCTGGCTAGTGAGAGCAGCAATATCAGAGCTGGGTTTTGACACTTGGACCACCTGGCACAGCACCCCACCTGGCACAGCATCCCASCTGGCATGGCTCGTCACCCACGTTGGCACTGTTGTGAATCTCACAGCAGCCATGCATTAAGAATAGGGAACAGAAGTCCCAGTACTATCACAGCCTCTAGGGTGAGCTCCACTGAATTAACTGATACCTCGGCTTTCACCCAGAAGCAGCACTTCTGCTTTTGTGGAGCACTGCATCTACAAAATAATTATTTGCTCAGATTTTGTAATCAGTTCAAACATCTGCAGCCACAGCACACAGAATTTCCTTCTAGCAGCTGAATCTCGTACAGAATTTTCAGACCCACTTGCTGTAGCTTGAAATGCAGCTGGTCCCTTCAGCAGCCCAAAGAATTATGCCTAAACATCGAGAGCATACCAGACTCAAACCTCTTGGACAGCTACTGTGTGCCAAGGCAGGAGGATCTCCTCCAGAGCTCACTTCCTTCAGAACTTCGTCAACATCTACTGAYGGAAGCACAAATTTCACATTTCAGTCACAAGATTAAAAAAGGCAAGCTGCCCCTGGGAATTGTTTCACAGGGTGCAGCATGTGAAGAGAAGAACAAACACACCAAAAAATCCCTGCCCTGTGCCTTTCTTTTAATTCTAAGATTTGTACTCCAGTAAGACTTAGTCCTGCAATATCACCTTGGCATTCACACAGATAAAACCTATGAATCTTACATCATACAACTAACACYCTCAGCTTTGATCTTCAAGGGGGTGAAAAATGCTAATCCTTTATACTGCATTATTTAGGGGCTTCCTAGAGTTCAATATATTAACACAGTTCTSTCTATTCGGCAGTGAGTAGATTTCCTCTCTAGGAAGGTTATATTCATCTGTGMGGGAGAGAAGGTGAGAAATAATCCCCATCCTGTCAGGCAATTAAAGCAGTATTATTCCTTGCAATTTTAGGTTTTAATTTACTGTATGAATACCGACACTATTAAGTCAAATATTTTTATGGAAAAAAATCAGCGAAGCTCCATGCAATAGTGTTAAAGCCTTCCAACTCCTACATGTTCTTCATTATGAGAACATTATGGTCTGGCACACAAACCACATACTTCAATATTTAAACTGAAATTTAGGAAATGAGCTGTATTGTTCTTAAACTTATAGTCAAATTAATTACTTAAAGGGAGTTATTTTATTGACAAAATTAATAAAAGGTACAGTTAAGTTTAAAATGTGATTTTTGTTCTCAGTTTCCCCGCTTTTTCTGCTTTTATTTCCAGTCAGTCATTTGTAACATTTTGAAAATTAAATTGTGAACTGGAATTTTCCAGTCCTATTTACAGCTCAGCAGCAATTCTGGGGAGGCGTGAAGACCTGAGTAAAATTGGTTTAGATGCTTACTTATGACTTCAGACCAAAACCAAACGACATTCTTCAGCCAGACTACTGATCAGAAATCTTCCATGAGAATATTTTGGAGACAGATGAATATGTTTTGTTCTAACGTGCCTTATGATTTCTTGAGTAGACTCCTTTTAATGACTGGTAGTTTTATGGTAATAAGCACAAAAATGTTGTTTCATAGATGCACTGTGTAATTTTCTACGTGGATTATTTTTAAAAAATTGATTTTAAGCTCTGTTTCAACAATATGCAGTAGCAAATTCAACTGGTACTTTCTCATTACATGGTCGTACATCAAAAATACACATTTCAGAGAGAACATACTGGTWATGAAAAAATTTTATTTTGTCAGAGAAGCTGGTAAGAGTTTCCGGTTTAGGTGAGTGAGAAAGGCTGTAATTAGCCTCATTAAGCAAAATCTTTGCCCCGTGTCTGTATCTGAACATGAGAGCCTCAGCCTTCTCTAGTCAGTAAGAGAAATGCTGCTCCTAAGGCATGAGTCAGATAAACAAAAAATAGATAAGTAAAACAATCAATTTCTCATCAGTTAAAAAAGAGGGTCAAATGCTACTAATTAAGATGCAGGTGTTTAAATGGTATGTGTGTGTGTTGGGTCAGATACACCTTCCAAAGACATTTTCATTGTCTGAAAATTTATTTGAAAAACAGAGCAGCAAGTGTTCAAGCCCCTGTTTCAATAAACATTTTATGTGCAAAGAGGATCAGACTGACTAACCCCAAAACAGCTGGATATGAATAATGCTTATGTGGGCTAGGGAATGATCAGGTTCAAAGAGAACATGCAGGCAGAGCCGTCTTCGGTGCTTTGAAGGGTGATGAACTCCYCTGCCTCTCTTGGCCACAAAACACATTGGGTTTGCCTGAGAAGTGGTAGAAATCCTCCCTGATCCTTGAAAAAGAGAAGGGGGAAGAGTGGGATTAATACAATATAAATAAACTCAGATGAGGTGATAYGAACAAGATTTCTGACTGCTAGTGATGTATTGAAAGACACTGGAAAATGATGCAGAGGTGTTTTTTTTCAAATGCTGGCTTCTCTTTGTGACATTTATGATGAAATTCTGCATAACTGTGTGGTTTCCTGCTGTGCTTAGCTATTTTGAAAATGTAGCTACCTCTCTATTAAGGTAAATAAAGTCTGAACTTACTTAAAATGTTGTACCTACTTTCACACACAAGGAAGGAAAACCTACAAAATCGATATACCTGTCATTTTAACTTTCACTGTGGGGTAGATACCAGAACAGATTGTTAAACMATCAGTAGATAAGAAACAAGAGCAAAATGCAATACTTGAAAATGTCCAGCGTGGATCTATCAAGTGGAAATMATGTCAAACCTATCTAATTTCCTTCTCCTGGTGAACGTTCTTGCTTAGCAGATGGAGGAGAAGCTGAAAATGTGAAGTATTCTGACTTTATTAGGYTTTTAGACATTCTACACCAGCAAAGTAGGAAATTATAACCACTGTGTGTTGATGTGTAATTGACTGAAAAATGGCACTTAGGGAGTAATTTTCATTCCTTTCTCTATCAAAAAAGGAGAGTAGGTTGAGTAGGGCACCCCCAAGGTCTGCCTTGGTCCAAGTCCTGGTTAATCCCTGTATTTGTGGCGTGGATGGAGGAAGGAAGCACACACGTACAGAAGTTCTTGGGTGAGAGGCTGAGGAGGGCTGTGTGTACTTTGGAGGGACAGATCAGAATTCATAACCATGCTGTTAACTGCAGCAAGTGTTTGAACCACRAGGATGGAATTCAATAACGCCGAGTGCCATGAATAGTAATGCCTGCGGAGGAAACCTGAAGTGCACAAACACAAATGGGAGAATAACCAGAGGAACAGCAGCATGGGAGGAGAGGTCCAAGGTCATCACGGCTCACAAACTGCGTCTGAGTCGACAAGATAATGTGGTTGCTCAAAAGGCAAATCTCATTCTGGGCTGTATTAACAGCATGACAACGGAAGTAATTATTTCGCTGCACTAAGCAGCGATGAGACCTCAGCTGGTGCGCCGTTCCCTAGTCTGAAAATGAGACAGGTGTAAATAAACTGGACAATCTCTAAAGGACAGAAAAAAAGCAAGGGATAGAAAGCACAGTTTATGTCAAGAGCCTGGGAGAAGTTTATTTATCCGGTAAAAACAAGATCAGGTGGAAACACAAGGATATATGAAATGGAATTAATTGGTTTTAAGATGATGATGGCCATTTTTTCCCTCCACGTCCTATATACATGTKGTAAGGAATGCTGACTTAATTCAAACCAAAATATTTGAGGCAGAATTTCCAATACAAACTTGTAGGACAGAGATTAGGAAAAATTTCTAATTGTCAGATTAGTAAKGCCCTTGAACACATGTTTGGGTAAAATACTTGATCTCCTGTGCTGCAAGTTTATAATAAATATTGGAGAACATCTTTGAAATATTGCATGGATTTATATTTTTCTGCTTCACAGAAAAAAGATAAACAACTGATCACTCAACATTCTGTCATTCTTATGTGTCTATAAAAATATTACTTAAACCAAAATTATAATAATTGAATATCTAATAAGTCTGTATGCTTCAGTTTTCCATCTGAAAAACAGCATGGAGAATTTGTCATAGCACAAAGAAGGTTCATGAAAATTATGTAAAATTTGCACTTTGGGATGTCAGAGTAGGATTATGTTTTATTAGAAAATGTCAGTAGAAAMAAACAAACACACAAAACCTCCAAAGAATAAACTGTCTTTTTAAGTAGAAATGTCACATTCCCCAAACAATTTTTTTTAACAAAAAGTAAAGGCTTTTGTAGTAACAGAATCTTTCCTGAAACATCCAGTGAAGCTGAAAATACATTTTTTAAGAGTTTTATCTGAAAAAGTTTTGAACAGTTCTCTATAGTAGTTGTGAAGACATTGGTATTTGCAGCCATGATCCTGTGGGGCAATGGTTTTGCCCTGTTTCCAACCTTGCTGCCTTTGAATTAAAAGAGCTTTTTGTTCTTTCTTCTGTTCTTTCCCAAATCTCTTTTTCTCAGGGTTTTTTCTTTCTTTTGCTTTACACTACCCCAAACAATTCTCCCTCTAAATGGCAAAGGGAAATTAAAGACGACAAGTTCAGACAAGCAGATAACAAGAAATCATGGAACACTTCCACAATGGTCTCTTTGTTAAAGCACTTGGAAATCTGTCCTTCACTTCCCAGAACATCCCATCACTCTCACAGAAGTGATGGTGCTGGAACAGGTACATTTTGTGGTGTGAGGTATTGAGAGGAATTCAGAAACAACAGAATAGTTGAGGGTGGCAAAAAAAAACCTGTCAGGGAAAGGATCAGAGATGTGGTACCCTGAGTCAGAGTAATCAAGCCAGATGTCATGAGTTACAGACTTGTAGTGCTAGGATAATTAGCCAACTCTTACATCTTTTGCAATCTAACCACTGTCTCTATAATCTCAAATGAATCAGTTCCCTCATCCACAGTAAATTATTTGCAGTAGAGATAATTTTTTCAATATTTTATCACASTCCCTGCTATACTGGCTCCAGGCTCATTAAGAGATCTTTTGGTGCTCCTGTAATATGAATAAATATCTTTGAATATATGAATATTTTGTTAATGTTCATATAAATATATGAATAAAGCTTTATCCCATCAGAGTTACACTGGCTTGAAGTGGAGCAATGCATGAGTGACTCAATCAGAGGCTTATTGCCAGCTTGTCTTAGCAGCCTTTAATTTGTGCTTACCCTGTGAAAGGCGGCATCACTGTTCCCATTTTTCTCATGTCTTGTTACAATTGGAAAACCAAGGGGCATCTCTTTTTCAGTTTTCAGGGGTGTAGTGGGCTTCTGAACCCCAATTCCCCCAGCTTCAAAACCCTAATGTCCAATCTGTGTTTTCTCCTGATGTTTTTTGCAGAGGCTCCAGATGAGGCTGCGCTCAGAGTAGAGCACATTTTGCACAGCTTGTCCTGTCTGCGCAGGCTCAGGAGCTGCCATACGAGGTGTCTCCTGCTTGATACGCTCAAAGACTTCTTGTTGCTCAAGGGCCCACCCAAAACAGTTCTTCTTGTGGATCACAAACTATAACCTGGAATATGTATTCTCCAGAATTCCACAAGCCTAGGAAAGCTTGTGTTTCCTTAGCTGATGGAGACATGGTTACTGCYCTGTTTATCACATCCATATGTACTTGACATCTCCAGGGAATTTATACAGATACTCAAGTGAAACACAGAGCAAAACATGCATTCTTGAATAAAAGCAGCTATTTTGTAAAACGCTATGCTGAGCCTCTGAAGGCAGATCTTAGCAATASGTGAATAACTCCCATGTTTCAGCCAAAAGGTCTTATTTATGTTTAATTKTCCCTCAGCAGATTAAGGTTTCATGATTTTGTAAAAGTAATTTACCATTTGTTTTCATGGTGATGTTGTCCTGCCAATTTGCACACCTTTTATGTTTCTGCTACATTTGTATTTCCACATATTTCATATAAGTGAAAACATTAATTATACTGGTTGAGTGGTTAGGAATATTAAAGCACAGACCTTTTCCATGGAAAATCATTCCTGACCTCTATTCATTTTGAGAGTAAACAATTCAGCTTTTAAGTCATGGCCATTGCTAGCCAAGAGCACAGATTCTTGTTATCACTGATTGTAATGCATTAATGAAAACTGCAGCTACTCAACAACATTGCAAAAAATGATTCAAAATGTAAATCTACTGAAAAACAAAGTTTAATCTAGCTGCAAAAGAACTATTTGATGGCATTTGTTTTGTTTAAATAGCAGCTATTAGGCTTTTAACAGTTTTGTGCTTTAAAGAATGATAAAAATCCTACTAAATAGTTCTTCTGGACTAGTTTTAAAATCAGCTAATCATGTATGATTAAGATGATAGCGTTTATCACCATTGTAGCTGATGACAGTAGCTCTTACTGGATTCTGATTTTCCAATGTCTATCAAGTACTTAGAAAATATGATGAGATAAACAATGTCTCATTACACACACTAGAACTTTAGAACGGTGCTCAACAATGCTGTATTTTTCATGCCTCCAACACGTCACTTATCCTCATGATTCACATTTGATATTTTCTGGAAGCCTGAGTCTTTAGAGATGTGAATTCTAAGACTGTCTGTTTTATTCCAGAAATCAAACAAGCAGGAGAATAAAGAAAACCTTTGAAATGTGATCTTCACTATATAAAAGCAAAAGTATTAAATTTTTTATTATGAATGAATAATAATAGACTATATCATTTTCGTACAAATTAATTTTTTTTTGGCTTTAACAAAGATATTAATAAGCTTGATTTTTGCAATGACACGAAAAGAACCAACAAAATGTGCACCTTATTTATTCATGTCTAGCGTCCTGCGTAGTTTCCAGTCCAACACAAGTTAACCAGTGTGTGCATGCCGTAAGGTGACTGAAGACACACTGTCCTGCTAAGCTTATATCCCTCATCTATTCAATTTTGGACAGGTCTTGGGTAAATGCTGCATTGCAGTACACTACCAGGGCTCCAAATCCGTAGAATGAAAGAACTACTTTTAGTATTTCAGTCTGTGCTGTTATTTTGGGAAGTGGAAGAGATGTTAAAATACTTTCAAGACAGACAACAGTATTTGAGGTGATTGATTTTCTACTTATATTAAAAACCAAAAGCAGCTTGTAACAACTGCAGCAAAGCTGCTAGCATCTACTGTTAATTTTCAGTCTCAAATCCATTGGGCTTTTCCTCCAGAGTTTAATTGTAGTTATCCACTTGCCTGGAGACACCTCAGTTCGTGTCTCATGGCACTGAGCAGTCTTTGCATCTTTGTGATTGATGAGAAAGGTCTAAAGAATGGACACTTATTGTCATATATTTTTACACAAAGCACTGAAATGAATTCTTCCAGGATTGGGTTGGGTTGATACAAGCACATTCCACATATTCTGTGACAAAATAGATAGCTCCATGTCAGTGTTAATCCAATTAGTTTTTTAGACAGTAAGCATGAGAACTACAGGAACACAGACACCAGTGGAGGCAGCAAGAATGTTGTCCAAGGAGTATTGAACATGCTCATGAGGCTATTCTGTATATACCTGCACACTGTCGTAGCCAGCTTGACAAAGATGTGCATTTGGGGGTTTACCATGTGTGTCTCCTGCATTATGGATGTATAAAAACTGAGACACAGACCTGTGATATTATGACAATTGGGTTATCCTACCACTGGTGTGTAACTGGGGAATCTGACAAACATTCCAGATCCATTGTTATTGTCTGAAATTTAGAACAACAACAAAACCCACCCCAGATCCCACCCAAGGATTCAGAGGAAGGCAATCAAGTTGAAGGTTATTTCTCAGCTAAGAGTGACCAATCTTGTAGAGACTTTTACTCAAGGGTGASCAAAATTGCCATCATCAACTAGTAAATCAAAAAGCAATCTTTGCAAATGGTATGGCTGTGCTGATGAACGAGGATAAACAGGTTGCCACGGTCAGGATACTGCTGCACCCCTGCCCTCTGCATTGCATACTGTAGAAGATGGGGTAGGGATACAAGCCAGACAAGCACATGTTATAAGCAGGAAGAGAATAACCAGATATTCACAGAACTATGACCTTTCTAATGAGCTCTGGTGAGTTTCAGAGGCTTCGGATCAGGGTCATACTTGCATGATATGCTGCATTCATATCTGAGTTGGCTTCTGCTCATTTAGAGTCACTGGCTGAGGCTGATGCTGGGTTTGGGAGCTCTGCAGTGTGYTCTGCTGCTTGGATTCATGATTTCTGAGCACACTCCGTCAAGCTCTAAGTTTTGCTTCTTCTGCCTGTCTGAGAGGGGAATATCATGAACCGAAATCAAGGCTTAATTTTCAGTTTCAGTTAGATATTGATACACAGCACTGCAGTTCTCTGGTAAAGAAAGAAGAAGCAGTCAACAAGTGAACAATGCTCTTTTAAAATGACGGATTAGGCAAAAATCTCTTTTCAAGGGACAGTGTTTTTGAAATAAAACTGCAGTATTTTGGAACAGAGCAGAAAACTGGGAAACCTCTTCCTTAGGGCTTGTTCTAGTCTCATAATTCACTCTAGCTTACTTGAATATATCACCAACATGTGCATCTTGTAATGGATAAGATTTTACTACATTCAATACTAAATTAGAAGCTGTCCAAAGTATCATAAAGACGAATCTCAAAACACAAATATACTTCAGGAACTGCTCTGAATGCAGCTGGCATAGCTACTGTACTCGAAACTGGCCAGCAATCGGCAACTAAGAGCTGGTTGTAAAACAGAACAAGGACTCAGGCAGCTAAGTTGCATCCTCCTGCCATGACAAGCTGTTCTTTTCCATTTAAAGCCAAATCAGACATGTTATATGATCTGCAGTCAAAGAAACACAGAAACCCAGACCAGAGGTATTGTTGCTATGTCCTTTGTGGTCTCTCTGAGATCTGACTTCACCAGGTCCTGTCTTCTGCATGACTGGGATTCAAAACAAAACATCGCAGACCAGCTGGGCAAAGCGTTGCTGGTGTCAACGAGCAATGAGTCACATGCCAAAGGAGAGCATGCTCCCTTGGGAGAGAGGCGTGATGCTCTACAGGAATGTCAGATTAAAGTCAAACATGCTGCCTTTCAGGGCTACCAGAGAAGCAAAATATTCACCCTTGAGTATCACAGTAGATATCAGAGTCAGGTGGTGAAAGGGAGCGGAGGAGTTTGTGTGGATTTCATCTCTAACATTGCTGAATTTGTTTTATAAATGGGTAATAAAAGCTTCTGGAAAAATCTGTCCCAATTTGGCATCTTTACTCTTCTTTCTCGTGCAGTTTTGTACAATAGGCCAGTTAGAATGGGAATAGAGGGAGGCTACATGACTGCAAAACTGGAGGGTTTAGGGTGAGAGAGGAAATGAGTAGGCATGACTGCTTTGTCTGGAGGGTAGGCATTCTGGAGAATGCAAAAGGTGACTGGAGACGAGGACAGGAGCACAGGAGGGGCTAGGACAGCTAATGAATGATACAGGCACTAACTATTAGGGAAAAGAAGGGTGACCAAATCTAGAATGTTTGAGATTATTTAAAGCCTTTCTTTCTGTCTTGCACGGGTGTGGCATCCACATGAAGCCAGGTTTTCTGAAAGAATTGGACTTACTTGATCTTACTTTTCTTGTGTGTCTGTCCCCGCTGACATTTTTTTAATTGGCTAATTTCCTCTTCAGTTAGAGGGAAGGGAAGTCACAAAGTTAACCATTATGACAGAATATGAGAGGTGATGGGCAAGAGTGGCAGAAAGCTTTGCAGTGTCCTAGAGTGCTTCAGACTGACCTCAAACATTATTAGACCTCAGAGAAACTGCTCTGGATGCAGTTCAGCAAGCAAAGCTTGAACCAACATTTGTAATCAGCCTTATGCAGCTTATTTAGTTCTGCTTCTCTTGCTGTTATTTGTTTCTTAGTGGAACAGATCTCTCATTCATTTGTGTTATCAGGACTTGTTTTTCCTCCTGTTACCTTCCCATTCTTTCCCTCCATGGAGTAGGTCTCTTTTCTTTGACAAGAAGTGATTCTAATTAATCATTTTGTGCCGCTTTTGAATTGTGCAGCTCTGATTAATTTGGGGGACTGGCTATGGGGTTGAGCTGAAGTGATAGTGAGCTGTGAACAYGGGCTCTATTGTCTGCAACAGCACAAAATGCTTGTGCAGAGTCGTTTGAAAATTCAAGCATTTCTTCCTTTTCTAACATGCTGTGCTTGCTTAAACCTTTCCAATAATGTTCCCATTATGTGCAGTGAGAGGTTACCCAAAAGTTAAGAAGATGATTACCCAGGCATTGGAGCATTATAAGTCAGAGGCTTGTCTACCCATTCTTTCAGTCTCATTGAAGATTGGCATTATTATTATTATTATTATTAATACTTATAAATAACATAAATTTTAGAATTTTATTGTATTCAGGGATTCAGCTATGATTTCATAGCTGTAATGCTGGGTTCTCTGACTTCCTAGAAATTTCCTGCTGTTCCAGTCCAGCAAAATTTGTTTTTCATAGACCTGCCAGGTCAACATAACAYGTAAACTCGTATAAGTTATCTTACTCATCTACTGTTAAAAGTGAACTGTTAATACAAGTGGTGTGAGTCGTAGTAGGAGTAAGAATTATCAGCATTTAAGATTTCTATGCCTTGATTCTGTCTTTGTACCTCAGTGTGCACCACATATATGCAACTATCAACTAGAGAAATAACTACAGATAAAAGACTGTTTCTCAAAAGAGGAATGAGCTCGAATGTGGCACTGTACACCCGTGTGGCTGCTGCTGTGGAAACTGGTGATGGATAAATCCTCCCCCCCTCATATGCCACTGCTCCCAGCTGTATGGGTGAGGATTTCCCTGGTTAACCTCCATCTCTTCAGGCTCTGATTTCTGATTCTGTAGCTTTAGAATGTAGAAATGTCTGTGCATTTGCAGTTTATTCTGGTGCATAACTGAAACTTCTAGGGATTAGCTGAGTACGAATACTAATGAATAATGAACCATGAAAAACAAACAAGAGAGCTTCAGAGATCATAGAATCATAGAATACTCTGAGTTGGAAGGGACCCATCAGGATCATTGAGCCCAACTCCTGGCCCTGCACAGGACATCCCAAGAGTCACACTATGTGCCTGAGAGCAATGTCCAAACACTTCTTGATCTGTCAAGCTTGGTGCTGTGAGCACTTCCCTGGGGAGCCTGTTTCAGTGCCCAACCACCCTCTGGTTGGAGAACCTTTTCCTCCTATCCAACTTAAACCTCCCCTGACTCAGTTTCATGCTGTTTCCTCCAGTCCTGTCACTGGTCATGAGAGTGAACATATCAGAACCTGTTCTTCCACTTCCCCTCGTGAGGATGTTGAAGACCACAACGATCCAAGTCATCTCTCTATGTTCCCCTGACAGAGGCTTGCACACCTATGGCAGTGTGTAAAAACTCACTTACTCTTCAGAACCCATTTGGAGTTTAGCCCTAGCTGCTGTCATGAACTTTAACTTTATACGTTTTGAATTAAAACATAAAAATTATAAATTGACATATTTTTCTCTTGGCTAAATGTTGTTCACTCAGGTGAGCAGCTAAGCTAAAGACAAAGGTGTCAGGCTGACTAAGGAATGAAGGGAATTACAACGTGGCTGTGAGTCTGCTATCAACATAAACACTTCTGGGATTTTACTATCTTGTCGGTTTATGATACTTTCCTGACAGAAGGTCAGCAGACTGGGAGCTTGTTTGGAGACCATGGGGCAGAACTGATGAAAAGTAAAAGGCATCTCTGTCTCTGAAGTCTCACCTTCTTATACCTTTTTTGAAATTAAAATGGAGTCTGCAAAGAAACAGCTTAAAAAACCCCAGATAGATAGATAACAAGGGACCAGAAATACAAATCCTTGTTTCTTTCTTTAAAGCCATTAAGCATAAAATCACAAAACTAGAGACATTTTCTGAATATCTAAAACATCACTTATTTGCTATAAATAATCTGCTGAACAATTTTAGTGTAAGCAGACTTGGAAATACCTGGAGTGATTTTTTTGGCTTCAAGTTTACTGCAGGGGTTTCCTGCTGGATCAAGAATAGGGTGCAAAGGAAATTACAGAGTTGCTATTGCAACATTTTAATATAATACTATTACTCTAATAAATATATAAAAAAATTGTATACTTGACAACAGAGAAATATTAATGACAAAAATCATTGGTATACAAGGAACATAATAGGATAATGTAGGAAGAAACCTCTGGAGGTCATTTGGTCCAACCCTTAGCTCAAAACAAGATAAATTTTGATCACACTAGAATTGAAACAGAAGTGCAACTCGTTTCACATTGCAAAGCATGTCTGTAGTGATGGCACAGGAACAGATGGGTAAAGATGATGATTCCACTGCTGTGTGTGGCACTAAACTGCCTTTGTGTGTGTAGTCTTGAAGCCATCCTATGTGACTGGCCCACATGCTTTTAGGCAAATTGAACCCTTGTCAGATGTAAGAACAATAGTTGATTGGGTATTATTCAATGAAACACTTTTGGTCCTTAAAATTCCATTTTTAAGCTGTCTCAGGACCAGGATAGAATTCCTAGTGGATGTCTGATTGAATCATCTAGTCCACTTCAGTAGGACTAGGAGAGAAGGAGAACAAAGAAAAATTGTCACTGCCTGTGTCACTTAAGTAATAGAAATAAGTGGAAACAGCAAATATTCAAGGAACAAGATGTGTTGAGTAATGATATTCTGACCTCTTGTAAGTCAAAGGAAATTTTGCCATTGAATTCTCTGGGACTTTGCTTTTCCCTTCCTTTTATTTGAATAAATACTCATTTAATCCTCAATAAATCTTTAAATTAGATGGTGAATTTGGCAAGAATGAGTAAGGTGCAAAATATAGACTCATCTGTTCTGTATTGATGTTACTTGCTTGCCCAAGCAACAGAGCTATTTTAAAACTTAATTTTTCYCTCTGTGAAGAGATTATTAGGGATATCTAAAAATACACTAGGACTGTCGTATTTTCTGGTTCAGTGGAGTTCACTCCTTGTTCCATTGAATATTTGGCCAGCATTCATCTAAAGATAATTTTATTCATGTCTGACGTTTAATGTGCATATAAGATGACAATTTCCAGGCTATATAAAAGATTTGAATATCTCAATCTTGTTAAAATACGTATGAAACATTCCTCCAAACTCATATGGGTGATTTTTATGGGTGGGTTGATGTTTCTCCAAAGTATCTTTAATTATGACTAAGGAAGAATGAAACTATAGGGCTTATAATGTCAGTCTCTATTATCCTACAGAGCAAACTGAGCCTGTTCAGTCTCTTCCAGAGTATTCAAGCCCCTCTCTGCCCAATGCTCTCTGCAAAGTTGGTGGTATGGTTCTGCATGATGTTCCTGGGATTGTTTGGGGTTTTTTTTGCAGACAGAGAGATACAGACCTCTCAAGTCAAAGTGCTAGAGCTCTGAAATACTCTTCGGAAATGTGCCCCTCTCTCCTCTCTTTGGACTATGATTTTATTAATTTATAATGCTGCACTCCTAATTCGGGAACTTCACCSAGCCATCCAAAGGAAAGTGAATCTTTGAGACAACCCAGTGAATGGCTCCAGAAGGTGATGGTGATTTTTTTTTTCCTTTACAGAGGTGACAAAATAGTAAAGACAGTTYTGCTGGAGAGGAATTGTGTAATCTCTGCAATTAATGAAAAAATGGCTTTGTTTTCAAAAGGTCAAGCAACTGAAATGTTGTTGTGGAAGAGTCATTATGGTGCTTGCTATAGCACTCTGAGAATAACAGACTTTGACAGGGAAAGCAGCATGTAGGCTTTTGATAAATACTGTCAAACAGTTGAAACAGTGCAAACTAATAAACGTAAAGAAACACACTGGTTTAAAAAAAAAAAAACCCAAACCCTAAACCCTCCACAAAGATTTTTTTAAATATTGCCCTAAGCTGTATTCAAATAAAATATAGCACTGAAGTTTTACAAAAAGACAACATCAGAAAGATCAATTCATATGGAATAAACAATTTGAGTATTTTGGATGAGGGCTTGGGTTTGCTGCTCCTTGGTTTGACATCCCAGCATAAGCTTCCTTCCATGAAGAAAAGAAAACCAACCAAACAAAAGCGAAATCTAGGAACCTTTAAATAGAGGATACTGCTTGTCAGAACAGGAGAAGGGGCAGCCATAAGGGAAAGGAGAAGGGTGGAAGCAGTAGGTACATTGTTGACCAGTTTGGTTTACAATAAGCAGTTGAGAATAACTCGTACAGGATTTAAGGGTGGGAATCCAGGCTCAGCAAATGAGCTCAGATGAAGATCAGATGAGGCATGCAGGCTAGTAAGAAAGAAAAGGGACATATGATCTCAATATAAGAAGTAGACAATTAAGATTTGGTCTCTCTATACTGAGATCTAAGACTTATACAATTTTTGTGTCAATTCCAATTTGTTCCGTGGAGAAATGAAATTATTTTAGAAATGGGGTGTTCCCCTGCTGCATATTTAGATGTTCAGAGTGATTTACTTGTTCCCTGAGTTCTCTGAGGTTTCTGGTTTCTGCCTTGCTTCTGACATATAAATGCTCCAAAGCAGATGATCCAGAGCTCAGATCTGCCATTTACAATCAGTCCTTGGGGAGAATCCCTTTGCCTCATACATTTTAGCTGCCACTGATGCACTGGCAAACCAACCAGTGCTTTAGGCAGCAGCTCCTCAATTTTCAATGCAAAAGGAGACATTTAATTTTTCCTTCTTGTCTGCTGCATCAGTTTGCTGCAATTGATGTCTGCCTTTAACATTGTCTGAAATAACAATAACTACATAGCTTTCAGTGTCAGATAGAAAATACCTGCTTTAATTAAAGGTAATATGATTAATTGCAAGTGACCAAACCATATTGCAGTTTGACATAAGGGTGAGCTGTTRCAGATAGGTAAAACCTTGCAAAATGAAGGCCTTGTTACCCTTGTAAAATCATGGTTCACTTCTGTTACTTTGGCTAAGTAAAAAGGCCTCTGGGAACCAGTTCAGCTAACTTAGAAGTAGAGAAAACAARTTACATAACTTTCGCATGATAGCCTCGTGGCTTATGGTGACTGGTTGAATTATTGTTTGTTGTRTTTCAATGGWRTGTATTCTGATAAGRGCTAACTGCTTAAAAAGGCTTGGTTTTTGTAAYAAAGCTCGCTCTCCTTTGCACCTGCCTGGGAACTCTGTATCTCTCCATCGACAGTGAGCTAAATTCCATGTTCAGTGCAGCTCATTTGGATCATTGCTGATGGAGGCAGTTTTCCCTTTTCCCCTGGCTCTCAGCCAAGCATTTGGTCACCCACTTTCCTAAAGTCAGGACATGTGTTTGGTTAGTCAGACTGGGATGTTGGAAGTRTTGGTGAAAACAAATCCATTTTTGTGGATTTGTGAGTGTTTTTTTAATCAGATGGCCTTGYGGGAAGCACTGAGATCATATAGCTGAGAATGGGACGAAAGGCAGAACCACCCCTTTTTCCAGGAGCCCATCCGTACACYGGGTTAAACCAGTTATGAAACTGCATCCCCAAAATGAAAAGATTAGCTAGCCAGCTACCAAGAAATTTATATTTAAAGAAGTCAGCTTCTTAAACTCTAATGAACTTTCATGGATTTTGATGAGAATTTAATCAAACTATGCCTCTTGAATCTCTTACTCTAAGTTACTATATCATTTTCTTTCCTACAAGGCCTGGTCTGATAAATAAATTTTACTGAGGAAAATTGGCTTTAATATATCAGTAAGATAGATTAAAAAATGGAGTGGTTAAGTTATTTACAGCTCAYAAAAATAAATCCAAACCAAAGACAAGGACTCTCCTAACCTGTGGGCAWGGTGTGCACATTTAGTTTTGATGTAGCAATAATTTTTCTCCTTGTGAATCTTCAAGCAACTACTAAAAAAATATCATGTAGTTAAAGGTAACCTYAAATTTGTCAGACTGTCCTTTGCAATAGCTGCAATGTAACAGAGCAGGCAAATAAAAACCAGTATTTCTGTGTGGATACCTTTGCTTTGGACTGGCACTTTCCAGCATCGTTAGCACAGAAATAACACAMAATCTGGTGGTATTATACTAGCACCTTCACTCCTGAATGCTGGAATACCATTCAGAAATAAAGACATAAACTAATGTATTCTTTCTTTGCCTTACATATTGAAGAGCCACTGAAAAGTAAAGCTGATAACATGGAAGTACAATTGCAAGAACTCCCTTTTGGCTTAATTATTAAGATTCAGGACACATATGCGGCATAATTTGAAAATAATTCAAACTGAACAAATACTCCAAGTAGTTCAAGGATGTGTGAATAAGATGTGAGTGGAGAGCTGTTATTACTTCTATTCCTCCATGGCTGGCCTTAGAAACAGACCTGTTAAGTGTACTCAACAGAGCATATTCTTACACCTTACTAGGAGAGTCAGCTATGAAATCTATACAAGATTGCAAGCTATTGGCAAGGGACAGATCATTATACAAGAAAAGATTATTTTGACCAGAAAAATACAAAGTATGTACAGTGCATAGTCTTTAATTTGGAGATTCATGGAATAATTTGTTCTGTAGCAGTTGAGTAGCAACAAAAGAAATTAGATATCCTTAAGATCCCTCTTGCTCTTGGGACAAGTATGAATTATCAAGGTGATGAGGTCATGCAAAGATATAATACAGCTATYGGATGTATCAAATTAGAGGGTTTTTTAGAACAACAAGTAAGATTTTAAGACCATTGCACAAACCTTAAGATGGCCTGATGTAGAACTATGTGTGTAAATCACACATCAAGCAGAATCTAAAAAAGTCTCTTTGAATGATTGGGGAAATACTAAACAYACTTTAAAAGATTAATCAGCAGAGCTTGTCTTATTTAGTCTTGTGAGAGGGAAATTAATTACTTCATGTAAGTACATTTTGGCATGAGAAGAAAACATTTAACAGTAACAATAGAGTAGAAATATTTATGTTAGATGATGATTCAGGCAGAAAATCATAGAAAAAAACTTATCACAGATATGTTTACACCAAAAATTAACTGATATCATAAGCGTTGAAATACCTTCCCAAATAAGACGGATAAGGTCTGAATACTGTGTTATTCCAACATGAAGCTAATTAAACTTAYGGGGGAAAATGATGGGAGAGAGATGAACCCAGAATGAAAAATTGAAGCCTCTGAGAGGAAGTTATGGATTTTTAATGTGCTGATAGTCCCCAAAATGTAGTCAGGAAGATATGAAAGTATGCATAACTGTGATAAACATGGTAAATCCAAATCACTGCTGTTTGTCTCCCAGGGCCAGGAGTATTCTTTCTGTCATCTAAATAACTTGACTGCCATTATTTTTTCCATTCCTCCTTTAGAAAGAAGATGCATGGCAAAGCTGAAGACAAGACACTGAGTGAAGAGTCTTACTGCTTTTAGTGCTAAATAGAAGTKTCTCATGATCATGGTCAGTGAGATTTGCTCACAGCGAGCTCATTACTGGGTAGATTTTCTCACAGTCTTGTGGGTTTTTTGCATTTATTTCAATGTTGACCTTGGTTCACCCTACAAATCACCTGCTGCTGCAGGAATATAAAATGTTGAAGGTAACAACATAACAAGTATACTACAAGTTTCTCAATAATTTGCCTCTTATAGCACCAATGGATGCTTAGTGAACAAGGCATGAAATGTTTCCCTAGCTACATTTAGGAGTTTTCTAAGGAAGGATTGTTATTCTGCAATAACTCTAGATGGTTACATCCTCCATGTCTTTGACTCAGAAATACCATAGATTTCTTAGGCTTTTTTCCAATTTTGTATCATTAATCCTTTGTGGTTTGATGGCTTTGAAGGCAAAAGGGGTGAGAAGGACTTGGGGCAGATGTTCGAAAGGCCCATCAGACTAAAGACTGCAAGCGTGAAGGTTTAGCACTGATGATCTGTGAGTCATACTCATCTTTTGTTCTTGCCTTATTTAAGTCACTCTGTCTTCAGGGTTAGCAGAAGTAGTCAATTAYTAACTTAAAGCAGATCAGTTAAAGAAAAATAGGGACACAGATTACACMCATAAACATGTGGCTCAGGTGTAAAACTTGCACTGCAATTTTTTTCTATCTGGCCAAAAACAAGCTGTGTACAAGAGATTTGATTAGAAACTCAGTAGCTGATGCTGTACATAATAAGAAGTGATGGAGTGTGACGGCAGCATATCTGGTACATTATCATCATAATTTCTAGACACACTGGCTGGAGAAATGTGTTGAGTTATATGAGTTATAAGGCTGCCATATCTGAGTGAAGAAAAGAGCTATTTAAGGGTGATTAGGGCATTTGGAAATCACTGCCTTTGCAAGGCTGGACAATGTGCTCTTCAACAGCATGACAGTGGATCTACACCAGTATAAGCAAACTAGCACTTGTCATAACTATTAATTTTTCTTCTTTCTTTCTTGCAGAACAGAATAAATGTGATTGAGTATGTACTTAAAAATCAGTCTTTGCTCAAGATGTACTGCAGTTAATATGGTAAAAAATTTAGAACATAACAAAGTAAAAATTATTTAATTATCTTAAAATCGCAGTTCTTTACTTCAAATTCCTAGCTCCTTTTCCCCGCAAGAACTTCAAAGTTATGAGGAAAAGTAGGAATGTGATCTTATCCACGGTAAAAATGTTTCACTCTTTATTATCACATGTTGAATGTCTGTGACTGAAACAAGTCTAATGGAAGTGGAGCTTGGCCACTTGTCAKTCCAAACAAAGGCCAGGTATTGAAGATCCAATAAGGGATAAAGATGGCATATTATTCAGCTGGTTTTCTACATTCTCAATTAGCCTTACGTTTTGCAAGATGTCTGAAATATCTGGTAGCCTCTTCATTGCGAATCAACCAGTTTTTAGGCAGAGTTGCCCCAAGTTTTTTCTCTATGATACAATAAAGTCTTACTGAGAGAAAGTTCAACCAGTAAAGATTTAGCAAACAGACTCTGGTCTTGTTTGTACCCAGAAGGTCCATGGTGCCCATCAATTCTTAGTTTATTTGAAGCCAGCTCCAGGAGGAGCAGCATATGGCTTTTACACTGCTGACGTCGGTGAAGTTAGTCTGTGTTTACACTCAAGCCAATAAGATCAGAATTTTTTCTTAGTATTCCAGAAGTGAAAATCCCCAGACATCATAAATAAATTTTCTATACAAGCCCCAAGTACCTCAGAATGCTTCATCTCAATAAAACACMGGAATGAATTTCAAGAAATGACAGGTTATCACAGTCTCTAAATAACCAGTTTAGGCCACAGCAGTTCTTGTCTCCTTAGTGTGTGTTTCTTTACTAAATCCAAGTAAGTGGGTTAGCATAAGTCCTGTTAACTGATTTAGGAACAGTGTAGGGAACAGCTAATAACTYACTGAGCCCTAATTCTCTCTCTCATCTCTCCTTTTTATAATACTGCTTGTGCCGCTGGACATTACTGAAAGAAATTACCAGAGACCTCTAACTGGTTCATATGAGTTGAAGAGTTATCATTAAATATATTCACCCAGAAAAATGGTCAGCTGGAATATGTGCATGAATGAGGCAGAGGATCACAGGCAGACAGAGCAGTACAGTGAAAATTTTGCCTGTGCCGRTGCTACAAGTCTACTGTATTTACAGCACCAGTTGGTGCTCTAACTGAAGATGTTGAGGACTATTTTGACCATTTAAACTCACATATAAAGCTGGTTTTGTGGGAAAAAATAGAAGCATTTCTAGGTCCTTGATGTCTTTAATTTATATTGTCCCCAAGTTAGGAGACAACATCATTTTCTGTATTGGAGGCTGAGCTGAGCCTAACAGAAAAGAAGGGAAGAAAGGAAGGAAGGAAGGAAGGAAGGAAGGAAGGAAGGAAGGAAGGAAGGAAGGAAGGAAGGAAGGAAGGAAGTAGGATAGGGAGGGAAGGTGTGAGGGAAAAAGAGAAAATTTGGTTTATTTTAATAGTATAACTAAAGTTTTACTCCAGAAAAAACAGAAGTCTTGTGGTTTTGACCCTTGCATACCTGAGGCTTCAGCAGTTATATCTCAGCCTTTAGTTACTATAAATAGTTTGTCTAACGCCTTAATCATCAGACTGTTCAGAAACCTTATTCCTGCCTTAAAATGTTGTTCTTTCCAAAGCAGGTGAAGAGATTCCTTCTGACTAATCCACATTTGTAGGAAAAATAAGTCAAACACCCTTCCTCAGGTTTTTACACCTYTGCTTCTCCATATTTGGTGTGTACTTGCTGCCTGTCCTTGCCACATGCCAAGTGATACCCTCTAGAGGAGATATTTATATCCTGCAGTGGATTGCAACCACAGAACACAGAACAGGCCTTCATGAGTTTGTGTCCTGTGTCTGGCATAGGGTAGCTTATTAACATTAGTTAAACATAAACCAGTCAGGCATAGAAAGGCTAAATGTTTCCTTTAGAGGAACTGCATACGTATGAAGAAAGAAACATGTCTTCCAAGCACTTCCAAGCACAGTCAGTGCATCATCTCCCTCTTCTCATTGGATCCCACCTTTTCATAAGCTTACAATCCCTGCCTCAGTTTTGGCCTAAGTTTACAGGCACATGTTCGAGAAGGTGGGAGATGATGGATATTTCAGAGTAGGGACTGACAAAGTAGGAACTTGAAGCACAGGTACTCTAAAAGATGTACTTGAGAGACACAGATGTTCCAGTTTCGGACTGAAAATCTACCACTACTCTTAAACACCAATTCTGGGAAATGAAGGTACAAGCTGACATACTGCCTATCCAAAATTGCCAGCCTTTGAGCTGCTTAAGGTGTGTCTCAGCCATATGCTTCATAGAATCTGCTGGCAGGTCTGTATTGCTGTGTTAGAACTGTCCTAGAGTTCTGGCCGTGCTCTGAGATGTCTGRAATTTAGCACACTCTTGTCTGTGAACCATTTAGTTGCATTATCTAAACCGTTTGACATGGAAAACTTAGTCTCTGCCTGTGGCAGTAAGAATGAAATGACTGTGCCTGCAAAGGAAACCAAGGATGCAAATAGCTCTTACACATCTCTGAATTTCCTCCATTTTTCTGTTTACAGTTGCAGTGAATATTCCCTGTCTTTTTTTTTTTTTTTCCTTCCCAGTATTATCCCTGAATTAAATCTAGTCTGCTCCAAAGATTTGGTGTGTATCTACTTGTTTTTTTTGTTAACATGTGTTGCCTGTGGCATCACCCATTGCAGGCACAGATGAAGGCTAATACATCATTATCAGCATGTTGAATGAAGAGGCCTACTTGTGGAATTGTCTAAGTGATACACCTGCTTGTTTGCATTGTAATAAGGCCTGATGACAAAAGCCCTCCAAGTCACGTTTTCTGAGTCTTTGCAGAATGTTAATATGGCTCTAATGAATTGCAGCTTGTACAGGGATGCACTTGGATGCAAACCATTCAATTGCTTCAGCAACCTTTAGAAGCCAAACCCCACCTGTGTCCAGGGGCCAGGGGCTTTCAGTGGCTTCACTAAGGTTTGAATCAGACAGATATATACAATGGGATAACTCAGTGCTGGAATTTTAGGACTATGTTAAKTCAAAAAATTGGAATTAATACCAATAAAACTCCGAATGCTGGGAATAATTTGACACAGAGAAATGCAGCATTGGGATTAATCTGTCTTAATTTTAGGTACACAGATTGTCCACAGACACACCTGTGAGAGTTCTCTGGGTTGCCTTTTTTTGTCAACTAATGAAGAGTCACTATTCTCATCTGCTCTTGACAGCTGAAACAGGCTCAACAAATTACACTTTAGAAGTGTCTATTTGTGTCCACTGAGTGTAAGGGAGTCCAGAAAACCAGCTCTAATTTAGACATATGCRTTGAAAACTTTTGGAGCAAGGTGGGATAAATCTCACCACACAGTATTTTGAAGTAAGACTGGCATCTAATTTTTTGCATTTCTTCTGTGTGTTACCCAGACCATTCACTCTCTACAATGGATGGGACTCATTTCACCTAACTTTAGACAAGCCTGGTGTAGACATCTATGTATAARTGGATCAATCCAGGCTCCAGTTTTCATCCATGAAAACAATTAGACAGTTGCACTACAGACATTTGCATCTGTCAGATGAATTGGCCACAAGGAGTCTTTATTTGCCTGCTCTGTCTGTTAAGGTTAGGCATCCTGGAGAACAGAAAGCTAATGGAGAGGTAATTGCATATTCCCACAATTTAAGGTTCTCAGAGGAGATGGAGCCATGCACACTGAGGCATATGAAGAAAGGATCAAGAAGCAGTTGTCAAAAGTGGCCACAAGTGGAATCCTGGTTATAAATGAGGGAAAAAACCTCTTCACTTAGGACATTTATTCTCATTTGAGAGGTTCACAGAAAATACTTTGTCACTGGAGCCAAGACTTTTTCTGCTTTTCATACTGCCACACTGGCAAGGGGTCTGGGTGTACATGGGAAGTTGTGAGCAGAGAGCTGGGACGGTTGACTCACACTGCCCAAAGGGATATTCCAGACCATATGGCATCATGCTCAGTATATAAAACTGGGAGAAGAAGGAGGATGGGGGGACATTTGGAGTGATGGTGTTTGTCTTCCCAACTCACCGTTACTGTGATGGGGCCCTGTTCTCCTGGGGATGGCTGAACACCACGGGAAGAGATGACTTGATTCCTTGTTTTGCTTTGCTTGTGTTCATGGCTTTTGCTTTACCTATTAAACTGTCTTTATCTCAACTCATGAGTTTTCTGTCTTTTACCCTTCTGATTCTCTCTGCAATCAACTGGTAGGGGAGAGAGCAAGGGCCTGCTTGGGRCTTGGTTGGGGTTAACCACAACAGCTGCACTCTCTCAATCTTCCCGAGATAAATAAAACTGACCACAGAGTCTTAATGCACAGGTTCCAGGAGAGGCAGTTGTGTTGTGCCCCAGTGAGTTACCGAGCACCAGTGATGCTCTGTATTGCTGCTGCTTTAATTGGCCTGTGGTTGATAGTAGGAAAATGAGATGCTCTAAAGTGCATTTAATCCCAGTCCATCCAGTACTTGTTAGATTTATTTTCTCTTTGCACCCTGCAGCTGTCTGCTGCTGACTCCTGCCCTGGGCAGCCCCTCTGAGTACAGAGGGTCACACAAGAGGTGAGCTGGGGCATAAGGTTGCCCTTTGCTTTAAGAGCCACATGAACCTCCAGCCACTGAGGTTCAAAGCAGCATGAACTACTTACAGCATCGAGAGCTGCTGGCAAGGGAAGGGATGGGTCATGTGCAGCACAAGGCTTTATTGTTATGACTTCCACGGACTGCTATTTATCAGTGGCCTAGCAGACAGCATCCTCTCTTTTATCTTCTGTTCCTGGATATTGCAGAGGAAGTGAAAATGGGAGTTGGATTTACCTGACTTGGCAGTGCTGTGTTAATGGTTGGACTCASTGATCTTAAAGATGTTTTCCAACCTAAGTGATTCTATGATTTCACAATGCAGAAAATCTGATTTGTTTATCAGGAGACGTGAGAAATGGGGACTGTAATTTGTGCTCTTCATCTAAACATGGTGCTGTGCAAGGGAGTCAACTTGTACTTTTTCAGACTGCATTTTCAAKCTCCCTTTACTAAACACATATGAACTTTTAAATTCAGGTGATTTTTTATTAAGAGTCACACTTTAAAGATGAGCTAGTTTGGAGGAAGACCAGTCTATCTAAACAGAGAATTTTGCCTGGAACTCATGGGAAAAAGGAGAGCTTTTGGCCTTTGGAAGAAGGGGCGGGCAACTCTGGAGGACTACAAAGATGTTATGAGGTTATACAGGGAGAAATTTAGAAGGCTGAAAGCCCAATTAGAATTTAATCTGATTATTGCTATAAAGTACGTTTCTGTACATATATCATCAGCAAAAGAAGAGTTAAGGAGATTCTCCATTCTTTGTTGGATGTGTTGAGAAGCATACTGACAAAGGATGAGGAAAACAATGAAGTCCTTAATGCTTTCCTGTCTCAGCCTTTAATATAAGACCAGTTGTTCTTTTGGTACCAGCTCCCTGAGATGTAAGACAGGGACAGGGAGCAGAACGAAGCCCCCATAATCCAAGGGGAAATGGTCAGTGACCTGCTACACCACTTGGGCACACAAAAGTTCCTGGGACTGGATGGGATCCACCTGAGGGTACCGAGGGAGCTGGCAGAAGTGCTCACCAAGCCACTTTCAATCATTTACCAGCAGTCCTGGTGAACCACGGAGGTCCTGGGTGATTGGAAGTTGGTAAATGTGATGCCCATCTACAAGAAGGGCCAGAAGGAGGATCTGGAGAACTACAGACCTGTCAGCCTGACCTCAGCACTGGGAAGGGTCATGGAGCAGATTGTCTCGAGTCCCATCAGKTGGCACATGCAGTAAAACCAGAGGATCAGGCCCAGCCAGAAGGGTTTTGTGAAGGGCAGCTCCTGCTTGATCAACCTGATCTTCTATGACAAAGTAACCTGCTGAGTGGATAAGGAAAATGCTGTGGATGTTGTTTTCCTGGACTCTAGTAGAGCCTTTGACACCGTTTCCCACAGCATTCTCCTGGAGAAACTGACTTCTCATGGCTTGGATGAGTGCACTGATGCTGGGTAAAAACCGGCCGGATGGCTGGACCCGGATACAGGTGGGGAATGCTGGCACATCCAGTTGCCAGCTAGTCACTAGTGGGGTTCCCCAGGGCACAGTATTGGGGTGAGTCCTGCTTGACCTTTTCATCCACAACTTCAACAAGGGGATCGACGGCACCCCCACTGAATTTGCAGATGACACCAAGCTGGGCTGCAGTGTTGATCTGCTGGAGAGTGGARAGGCTCTGCACAGGCATCTGGACAGGCTGGATTGATGGACAGAAGCCAATTGTATGAGGTTCAACAAGGCCGGGTGCTGAGTCCTAYGCTTGGGTCACAACAACCCCAGYCAGCCCTACAGGTTGGGGCAGAGTGGCTGGAAAACTGCCCAGCAGAAAAGGACCTGGGGATGCTGATCAGCAGTGGCTGAACATGAACCAGTTTGTGCCCAGGAAGCCAAGAAGACCAAGGGCATCCTGGCTTGTGACAGAAATAGTGTGGCCAGCAGGACCAGGGCAGTGATGGTCCCTCTCTGCTGGGCAATGGTGAGGCTGAACCTGGAATTCCTTGTTCAGTTTTGGGCCCTTCACTCCAAGAAAGACACAGAGCTTCTGGAATGTGTCCGGAGAAGGCCAACAGAGCTGGGGAGGGGTCTGGAACACAGGTTTGATGAGCAGCTGAGGGAGCACAAGTTGCTCAGCCTGAAAGGAGGTTTGGAGGGACCTTATTGCTCTACATTACCTGAAAGGAGGGTGTAGCCAGGTGGATTTCAGGCTCTTCTCCCAAGAAACAACCAACAGGACAAGAGGAAATGGCCTTGAGTTGCTCCAGGGAAGGTTTAGATTGGATATTAGGAAAAATTTCTTCACCAAATGGTTTGTCAAACACTGGACCAGGCTGCCCAGGGCAGTGGTAGAGTTACCATCCCTTTCCAAAAGGTATGGTATAAATAAAGATATTTAAAAGATATGTAGATGTGGCACTTGGGGATGTGGCTTGGTGGTGGACTTGACACTGCTGGGTTAATTTGACTTGATAATCTTAGAGGTCTTTTCCAACCAAAACGACTCCTTGATTCTATGATCTGTAATCAACTGACAGATTACGATATCCCTAAATCACAAAGAATTACATGGGACCTATTCTTGGAGCAAATACTGTTCAATGGGGTTATGTAGSAGAGGCTGATATGAAGACAATGATAAAAATCTGGCATTTCTTTTTAATTTCAAAATTCATGGAGGGTAGATTTTGATGGAGGGTGACAGCTTGTTAGCTTCCCTAACATTTCTCTGTCTGCCTCTAACCCATCAAGAGGAAAAAGTCGGGGGTTTTGTTGCCCTTACTGATTTGTCTGAAGCCCTAGAGCCTGAGTGAGGACATCTTCTTGCCCTGTTCAGCACTACATGAAATCCTTGTAGGAAACAATGAGCAACCTATTGTTTTTCACAGATGCCTTCCTCCTACATAACCCCCTCAGTAATTAACCAGTAGCATCTTCAAAGCAGCAATGTGTGAGATAAATCAGAAGGAACAGGAATGACAATGCGATAATACCCATGTGTTTTGATTCAGAAATGACATGGTAGTAGTATCAAAACTGTTCATCATCCTTTATGATCTCACTGGCATTTATACCAGTGTTCAAGCTTCAAGGGAGATATCTTGTCACACATGCCTTACGTGCACTGCATCTGGCTTTTCCCACCACCACATTTTCCTCTCCCCACTGCCAGGATTCAGCTGAGAGCATAGGGAGTGGAGAAGGCCTTTTTCCCATTGAATCATAGAATGGTTTGTGTTGGAAGGGATCTTAAAGATCATCTAGTTCCARCTCCCCTGCCGTGGACAGGGACAYCATGTTAGACCAGGTTACTCAAAGCCCCATCCAACTGGCCCTTGAACACTTCCAGGGATGGAAAATATCTGGGCAGCCTGTTTCAGTGCCTCACSACCCTCACAGTAAAGAATTTCTTCCTAAGATCAAATCTAAATCAACCCTATTTCAGTTTAAAGCCATCGCCCCTTGTCCTACCACTACATGGACTTGTGAAAAGTCCTTCACCAGCTTTCCTGCAGGCCCCCTTCATGTTCTGGAAGGCTGCTCTAAGGTCTCCCTGGACCTTTCTCTTCTCTAAGCTAAACAACTCTCTCAGCCTGTCATCACAGGAGAGGTGCTCCAGCCCTTTGAACATCTTTGTACTGATCTTCTACAGCAGCTGGTTCTTCATTTTCTCAGTTGCTGCCTTTGCCTTCTGCGACTTGGGCAGTGTGGCTGGAGCACTTGCCAGTGAACCCTGAGGCAAAAAGTCATTGAGCACCTCAGCCTTCTGCACATCCCAAGTAACAAAGGCTCCTGTTTCCTACTGGAGAGGGCCCACATTTTTCCTAGTCTTCCTTTCATCATCAATGTACTTTTTCTTGTTGCCCTTGACATCCCTGGASAAATTTTACAGAACAGAAGAAGGTAATCTACAGGTATTTGTGCTCACTGCACAAATTACACTGCTTCTGAAGCTGTATGGCTTTGTCAAAATGTTCATAAGAGGATGTACCAGGTACAGCTTCTCTCAGTGGTGCAGGGGAAAACAGACATCAATTTGGTAAAATAACTCTTCTTAAAATTAATGTTTTCTGTGTCTGTTGCTTTTTATCTGAAAAGACAATACAGACAGCTGTGCCCATACAAACCATGTTAAGTATACACACTCAACAAGTTTCCTTGACTAGTTTTTACAGCTTCTAGATCAGAAAACGTATCGGAGAGTATGGGGCTCAGTGAGTTTTCAAGTTGATATTATGTCAATTTAGTACGTAACAATGTTCACAGGCTTTATCTTTCATTTTGCACATTTTCCTGAACTCCCTTATCACTGAAAAAACATTTGCACTGACAGACTATTGAAATATCTTTCTGTATCTTACTGAGTGTACATATTGGGTTATACTTCTCCTCTCCAGCTCTCAGCTGGAGGATTGGAAGTAAAATCCATTCTGTAGCCATTTAGGGGAGAGGGCAGTGAGATCAATAATCTGTGGTAGCTTCTTGGCAGAAAAAACCAGATACATTCACAAAAGTATTGATTCCATTAATCCATGTTCCACTGCAAACTGCCAACAGGTCAGGTCAGTCACATTTCTCCTCTTTTCTTTATTGAAAACAAATTTAGAATAGATTGAAAGGAGTAAGGACACTCTTCTCAAGGCACCACAAGAAGTTAAAACCCAAGATTCCCTTGTGTTCCACCAAATCACAACACTCTCTTGAAAAGATTGTGATATTTATCATTTAGATAAATGGTGTTCTGTGTTTCTGTGTGTGTGTCCTCTGTTTCAAGACCTTCCAAGTTTGCATATATTGCCTTGAAAAGCCAATAGAATAGAAAAGACAAATGTCAGGCCTAAAACCACACATCAAATCTACACTGGAGTTTGTGTATGACTCTTTCTTCTCTCTAGGAAATTCTGAGTCTGCACTCTGTACTCTGGCTCTTGGAAAATGTTTTCTTTCGAACATATGTGCTTCTCTCTTGCCCTTCAGCTTACTCTCTCCCAGTTTGAAAGACGAGGTAAAGAAATGTTCTCATAAAGAAATGCACTGTGCTGCCTTTTGCCATCACCACTTGCCAGTTTTCATTATTGCTGTGCCTATTCTTTGCCTGGAGCAATTTTATTTTTATATTCTGTTAAAAAACCCTTGGCGTCCTCTAGGAAAATAAAGAGTCTGAAAAACAGCAAAGTGCATGTGTGTATGAGCATGTGGAGCTTTCCTGGCAGCTTCTCTGCCTACTGCTTTACCTCTGATCATATCAACTTTATTTTCCCTTCAAGCAAACAAAGTGCTTTGAAGCGATGTCTCCCTTGACACCGTGAGCCATTGACAAGCTGTCAAAGCAGACAGTAGAGAAAAAGGGATGCATGTCATGTTTGAGGGAGCTGGGACAGTGGTGTGCCACAGCTCTGGCTACCAACCGAAACTCACAGGGACCATCCCGTGTGTGTGTGAAGGACATGGTGGTAATATCAGCGGGAAGCACTGAACTGCCATTTGCTGTACAAAAAGATATTCTGTTTATACATTGAGAAAGTAAATAGGAATCCATCAAAGAAAAGTTTGAGATATGGAAAATGCCAGGTTAAAAACAAATGGCAAAGAGAGAGGTGGATAGGTAGAAATAATTGAGTCATGATTTTCTCCTAAAATATTCAGAATCATAGAATCATTAAAATTGGAAAAGACCTCCAAGATCATAAAGTCCAATCACTGAACTGTTAAGCATTACTGATGGASCTGGCAGATCTTACCTCTTTCATGGATCTGTCATGACTGGAAAGCTTCCTCAGGAAGTGGGAAGCCTCGATTCTGGGCCARTGATGACACTCAAGGAAAACACAAACAAATATGATTTATCCCTTTGTAATTTATTTTGAATAGAGATYACTGCATTTTCACCATCTCATCTGAATTGTGAGACAACTGTCTTGACCAGTGGCTTCTGTTCCTCTCTGAAAAGCAGGTTTGAAACCACCCAGCCAAGCTGGAGGACACAATGCCTCATGGCCAGCAATGGATCAAAGGGCTACCATTTCTCCTATAGCATCTGAGTTATTGCTCAGATTATTGCCCAAAAATTAATGACTCCTAGGACAAATGGTAGATCAAGAAGGAGACAGCCTTACTSTGCAGTCTCATCTATTTTATGACAGAAAACAAAAAAATAGCATCAGATTTTGTGTCTGAATATCTCCTAGCACCAGCACTGGCTCTTTCCCCAGGCTCAGGGAGGTAAATGAGCAGAGATGAGACTAATCCTGCCCACTTCCAGGCATTAAGCAGCTTGTAGGTTTCATAGCCTTGGGGATTATTGCAAACCCAGCAGCAGAAATGTGCTCACCTGAGACATTCCTGCACAGTCACAGAGGTCCCCCTGGGTTTGGCACCAGTGGTTTTGTGGTTCTAAATTTTGTAATTTCACAGCCAAAATGACAGGTAGGCATTGAAACCTTCTCCGAGGCGTTTGAGTCTGTGCACTCCAGTTACATGTCAGCAGTCCTTTCTTCATCTGTTGAGAGGAGGTGATACAATCTCTGTGGCAGGGAAGGTCCAGACGATGTATATGTCTGAACTCTCTACACGGAGAGGCATGCAAATTTAGTTGGTACAATAAAATTAGCATAACTCATGAATTAGGTCAATTTCAATTACTTGTGTRTAGAAAGTAGATTTTCTCCTAACAAGATAAATCTAATTTTAAAATCCTATCACATCTCTTTTTTTCCAAGAGACATCCACAAATGGGCCTTTGCTGTTATCAGATGTGTGAAGCAACATCACTGTATATTTTCACACCTAGTTGATTACTTAACCATCTGTTCTCTTCAACAACACAGGATACAAGATGGGAGGAAGAGAGGGGAAGAGAAACCAGTGGAAATATCACTGTGATGGTTTTCTAATCCACCTCTTAATTTTTCATTTGAACCACAAATCCCAGGGCAGTTTTTATTGCGGTGGTATGTGTGCTGAAACAAGGCCTATATATATAAAACCAAATCTTTTACAACTTTCTTTCTTTTTTTTTTTTTTAAATCACAATAATGGAAATGTATCACAACTTTCTTCATCTCTTCTCTGGATGACTGAAATGGAGGTGGAGGGAGGAGAATTTTGTAGGCAGAACATTATGTGCGTTAGACAAAAATCAGTTACTTAGTAGCTCATACTTAAAAATATTCACACTTAATTTAACTCTCTTCATTCTAGGAGGACTGTGGGTGTGTTAATCTTTTGGATTGATAAAATCATTCATCTAGATGGACAGTTTAGATATTGACTTCAAATTTTCAGTTACCTTTGTTCTAATGTGTTCTCTTTGGCTTAAATTTATTTTTCAGACATCATTTAAAAATAGAGGCCCAGATTTAATATTGAATTACAGGTTGAATTCAGGTTGAATTACATATTTTAAATTATAGATCTTGTAATTATTAAGAAAACCAACCAAATGACCTTACAATATTTTTTCCTTAACATTTTCACTCAAACACAAAAACAGACCCCCTTCATTTTGATAGCTATGTCAAGAACAAGTAGTTTCCCATCCCCTACTATGTTATTTTCTTTTATAATTACTGACTCGGGTGACATATAGAATTATGGGAAAAAAAAAAAACAACAACATAAGAAACCTAGAAATAACACAAGGAACTCTGTAGTCACAGAATCTCACTGAACATGCTTAATACATGTGGGATACAGCATGCTTTGAAACAGGCATTGCATACGTATACATACATACATACACACACACACACACATATACACATATGTACATGTATGCAATGCCATCACCAACTTCATTAGTGACTTTCCAAACCAAAAGCAGGAGTTTTTCTCTTTTTCTTGGCCAGCTAAAGTAACAAATCTGTTTGCAAGTTAGAATTATAGAAAAAAACCTGGAAGCCTTATGCTAGTCATACCTAGGCATTCCCTACAGGAATAAAAGTTGTCCTGTGTTAAAAGACTGCCAAAAACCTAGGGATAGCTGAGGTTAAGGCAAACCTAAATTAACTGTTTTGTGGCCCTTACTTAGCTAATCGGATGCCTGACTCTTGCAACTTTGGCACCGTAAATCACCATCAGCCCAAGACAAGCAGCAGCAAATTGGGGTAATGTAAATTATGTCCCTGGCTTGAGTGACTTGAGCAAGTCATAACAGCAGTGCCCTGTGAGCTCCCTGGGGCTTTGGGATGCTCAAAGGTCTGCAGGGGTTCAGAAACAACGAAGGTTAATGTGATAGAAAGTACTTACCTGGTACCTTTTTGTTCACTGCTGTTTTCTGTCCACATAAAAAGAAAGGAGTGGGTGGGATGTTTTTCTTTACCTGACAGATACTGAACAAATGAGGTGAGGAAATTCAAGGGGAATTTGGTTGTGACTGTAGGGGCAAGATGGGTAGGAATCACAGTGGGGAAGCTGGGAAATACAACAAATTCCTGGGAACAAAAACTATTATGAAGTGTTCCTTACAACTCAGTAAGTCATTGCATTAACTGAATACAAYCACAAAGTCAAAGCTATCTCTTGAGGGAAACAGGTGGGTGGGAAGGAGTTGTGCATGAACCCTGTTACTTTCTCACCTTTCCCCTTTAGGCACTTTGATGGTTCTCTGCCTAAGGAGGGAAATATTCTAGTTCTTATGCAGCAAAACCTCTGTTTCATGTTTCTTTGAAAGGTCACTGCAGAGAAAGTCTAGACAGAAACACCTCAACATTTTGGGAAATGTTGGATCTTTCCGCAGACCTTTGGTGGAATGGTCAAACAAGGTTGACATCAGCGGGTCTGAGTGGACAAATCTGTATTGGGGGAGGGAAACAGCTGTGCCCTAAACATTGTGGGAACAGGTCTTTGTGAAAAGAAGTGTATGATGGGGTGCTCTGCTCACCAGTCCACGGAAAGAATGAGGAGTAGAATCATGGAATCATAGAATTGTTTAGTTTGGAAAAGATTACTGAGTCCAAYTGTAAATGTAACACTGCCAAGTCCAACACTAAGCCATGTCCCTAAGGGCCATAGCTACAAACCTTTCAAATGCCTCCAGGGATGGTGACTCCACCACTTCCCTGGGCAGCCTGTTCCAATGCCTGAGCAGCCTTTTGGGTAAAAATTCTTTCTGAATATCCAATATA
Source organism: Amblyornis subalaris (assembly GCA_018881555.1). Taxonomy (NCBI): domain Eukaryota; kingdom Metazoa; phylum Chordata; class Aves; order Passeriformes; family Ptilonorhynchidae; genus Amblyornis; species Amblyornis subalaris. Next base: position 329,308 of record JACAXG010000250.1, on the reverse strand, counting down.
AAGATCTCCTGGTGCAACTTGAGTCCATTTCCTCTTGTTACCAGGGAGAAAAGACTGACCYCCACCTCACTAACCACTCCTTGCAGGTAGCTGTAAAGAGTGATAAAGTCTCCTCTGAGTCTCCTTTTTTCCAGCATACTGGAAATGAATGCACTTTCGCTCAGCTCAAGCTATTGAGCTGTCTTCTGCATGTTTTGAACTGGAAGCCATATTTTAGTTTCAGCTTGGTGGATTAGGAGACGAATATAGTCAGTGGGTTTACCTGTCAACCCTGTGTGAAAATGCCTGTGCTTGCTTTGCATTCCTCCAGGTATAATACTTGAAAAATAATGTTTCCAAGAGTAATGGCTGGGTTTTGCTTTCCAGAAAAACCCTGCCACAAGTCTGTGGTTTAAAGCTATAAGTTAGGTTTGCAGTCYATCATATTTTGGATCGATACACTACAGAGAGCTGACACAGATCCTGCACAAAGACAGATTGCACTTTCAAGGGAATTTTATGCCATTTAAAAATGGAATTAAGCAAGATGGAAATGCTAAAAGTACATGAAAGATAAAGTTTAAGCCACTAAAGGAAAATCCTGTSTGTTATTCTGCTTATTAAAAGACAACAAGCTGCCACAAAATAAATATTCCCTGCTAATGAGCTAATATTTAATCAGCACAGTGCTCTGTTCTGAAAAAAAAAAGCTTCTGCTGGCCACTTTTTGTTGGTGGTCCTTTAAAAAGGTAGAAAACTCAATCATGCTGTATTTAAAATACTCTTTTTTTTTTCTTCAATGCAGTGCAGCAGGAGCGTGCTCTAGTGCTTCTCATAATTTTATTTATGACCTAAAGCCTTCAATCTCAGAGAAAATGGAGGTCATGCTGCCTCTTATACACGTTGTCATGCAGRTATGTGCTCTTCATACAGAAGTGGCTTTCAAATGAGGTGTTTAGTTCTAAACCTCAAGRTAACATACAATTTTTAATGACTTCCACTTTGGGGTGGTTTTTTTTGGGCTCCACAAATGGGACTGTTGCTGCCTGTCTGGCTCACTCAATAYGGAAAGGATCCATCTGCTAATCCCATGAGATGTTAATGTGCTGAGGCTGGGCAGAGTTATCTGTACCTGTCTGCACCTTAGCACCCAGACTTCACCAGTGGATTTCTGCAGAGGGAGTGCAGCAATGGAAGAGGGAGAATAAAACACACACTGATGAGCAGAAAGAAGATTCCTCCAAAGAACTGGATAAAGAGTGAAAAAAGCTGACACAGTGGTAGGCTGAATTTTGATAAATTGCCTTCCACTTCTGCACCTAGGTTTTTCCCACCTTTTCAGGTTTAAAATCAATCTTTCCAATGAACTTTTGAATAGCCAGAAAATGTCTAATTTCCTATTTACAGCTGTGACTGGTGTATGAAATAGTATTTAAAGCTGTGCAAAATATCACCACCTGAATAAAATTTACCTAACACCCTCCCTCTGCAGTACACTTTTTTCCCCAGCAGGCCAAAAGTTTAATGCTACTTCCCTCAGGGGATTTTGCACATCCCATAGTATTTCACCAAGGAAGAAAGGGCTCTGGTATGTCATTTAACCTTTCAATAACATGCCAGAGACTAAATTAAGAATGTCTTCTAAAGCACAGTTGCCATTTACTGCATAGAGTCAGAGTGATCTGCACAAAARCTTACAGATCCTCCACATATATTCTTAACTCAACAGCTTCATCATTCTGGATGTTGCCTTCAGGCTGGAATAGGGTTCTCTGTAACGATACAGAACATTTGCTTCCTGCTGCTTTTGTATCTCTTCCTTCCACCTGGGCAGCCTTCCTTCGTCCAAGCACAGAAAGACTTCTTAGTTTATATTTCTTAAAAGGAAATCTTTGCTTATTTTTGGAGCCTTTTTTTTCACTCTTCTGTGAACTACTGGAGGATGTGGTATCTTCTGGCTCCAGCCAGCTTGCTTTGAAAACCAATTATTTGATCCAGAGTACAGCTGTTGAGTTTTATGATTTCCCACTGTATCCAGACATGGAGAAAGATTACATTTTGCCTTGTCAGAAAATGCTAAATTTAACACGCTCAAAAAGGAGTCTGGTGATACAGCAGGTTTTTTTAGCAGTGTCTTCTCATTAGCATTTCAATTTCTTTGATTTTACCAAGACAAATTAATGAAACCCTTACACCAGTCAGAGATAAAAAGTGGTTGTAGGGTCAAAGCCAACACATTTGTAATTGATAGTAAAGTACGTTTGCATTCCTTCCCTTCTCTAGAAGAATTTTTGCACCCTTTACTAAAACTGTGAGTCACTGGGTCTAACCACGTTCAGGTGTCACTGGGACTGACCATGTTCAGGTGGAAGAAGTAACTTGTGAGGTTCAAAGTTGTGCTGGAGAGTGCTTCTTCTCTTCAGTGTTGGTTTTGGTGTTTTACAGCTGGAGATTATAGATCTTTTAAGTAGTAACTGGATCAAATAGAACCTCCTGGACAAGGAAGATCAGTCTTGTTTTGGGGAAGATATCCAGCCTGTTTACGATGGGGGGGTGCAAGGACAGAAAGCAGTGGTAGACCTTTGAGGTGCTCTGAGACCCTTCCTGGCCTCCAGCAGTTGCTCTAGAACATGGTCCTCCTACAGGTCTGTCATGTCTACTGCTTCTCACCAAAATTCTTACACATTTCCACATAAAACAGCAATAGATGGATGTTTCTGCTTGCATAACAGATGCCTTAGTGTCTTCTTTCATGATGTGAAATGTTCCCTAGGCCCCCGTTAGATTGCATTAACTAGATTTCCATCAGCTATAATGGAGCTTAGACACTCAGCTCATATAATGACAGTGACATATAGAAACTTAAATTATGTGTCTGATCTTGTGCCAAATCCAACCCCAAATCAGTCAGCACTAGGAGAGAAAGCAAGAAGTCAACAGTGGTCATGGTAGGGCTGTAGAAATACTCGTTCAGTCTTTTCTGTTTGATCTGTTGCACATATTTTCAGCTTGGTCAGTTAAGGAGTTTTTTACTGAGCTTTTACTCTAGCAGATCTTGACTTTTCTAAAATTTAAAAACCTTGCAATCTTTTTTGAGGAGCTCCTTATAGAAGACTATCCAGACTTTTGATCTCAGCATCAAATCCACCATATATGTGAAATGTGTATGTGCAATGGATCTGTGACTCTGGTGTCATCAGCTCCCCGGGAGTCTGACTTCCATGAGCACACCACGGCAGATGTCATTTCAAAGGGAACAGGCTGGGATTGGGGCATTTCCTGCACACAGAGTATATCTTGGGAACAGTGGGGTCTTTGGCTCTTCTAGCTGACATTGTCTTTGGCTTTTGGATCCTGCCTGTTTTATCCCACTAGCCAGAGTTACAGCTGTTTGACAAATCCCAGTTCTTCCTGCCACCACTCCTGCAATAGTGAGGATGAGTAAGAGCATAGATTTGCTGGAAATAAGTCTTCACACTGCCCACTTGGTATCTAGATAAAAATATTCTTCCAGCCTTTAGAGTCTCATATAGACCTGGATGTTATATCTCTTTTTTTCCCCTCTCTTCTGTCTACCGACGGAGATTTGCTGTACAATTTTTCTGCCTTGTTTTTGAGTCTACTTTTCTTTTTTTCATTCATAAGATGTTGCCTGGTCACAAGCTCTCTACCCCTCTGACAGATGATGATCTTCAATATGTCACATTGATTCATAAGCTGTGTAACCTCTTAAATGAATAAGTTGGTTGGCAAGGCTCCTTGCTAACCAGGGTACCACTCAGTGCAAGTGGTGGGGTTAGAAGGAGACTCTTCAAAGGTAATTACTACAAAGACAAAAACCAGTGTGTCAGATAAGATTGCAGACCACCTAGTACAAAACCAGCCAATCTACTTAAATAAAAGGTACCCACTTTGGTGCTTAAGTAGGTATAAATTCCCCTACTTGAATGCTGTTATTGTTAGTACTGAATTACTGTGTTATGGGCTGAGGACAAGGCAAGAAAGCAGACACAGACTGTCCTGGTTGATACATCACCTGGAGACAGACTGAAGAGTGACACGCTACTGAAGTTCACCCAGACAAGTAAGGAAGAGTAAGAGAAAACAGGTGGAATTCCTTCCGTAATGGTACTCACAGCCCCAGGCACGCTCAAGTCAGACTTCAGAGGATTAATCTCAGCACTTGTGTTAGTGTCAAAGATCAGTAACTCTTGGATTTTATTTATGATCTCTTTACTGAAAAGCTCTGTGGCTCAGCTCGCATTGTTCTGATTTCTGTTCTCTTTCCCTGTGAACTTCAGTTTAGAAGTGCAGGTAGAGAACACACTCCAGAGAGATGAAACTCAGGATATTTAGACACTGATTCTAAGCACTAGTACCCCATTGTTTTTTCCTTTAAAGTTTGTTTATTGCATTAAATCAGTGGGGAACGGATCTACATTGCCTGTAAGCTAGAAAAATATGTTGGCCTGTGGACAAAAATTATTACAGGTGTATGCATTATTTTGCAGCCAAATAAATTCCCTGACACAGCTGAAGAGGTGACAGGCATGCCCCAGGACCAAGAGTAATTGCTATGGTGGAAGGAAAGAGAAACTTCTTTAGGCAGTGCTGCTGCTGCACCTTCTGTGTTTTAAACAATTCAGAGAATCTTTATTCGGGCTCAGTGGTAAATATGAGAGAGATCTAAAGACGACTTTTTTTATAAGTACAATATACATCCAAAGGGACTGCATTATCTGTTTGCTAACCAGCTACAAGTTGTACTTTGGGATTTCACACACACGTCTACCAGCCAATATATGTACTCTTTTCATGGCATCTTTGCCATGTTTGGATCTATTCTGACTTGAAATTGCTTTCTGAAGTAAATGTTACAGGGCTTCTGCCCTTAAATTGAGATTGGGGCAGCTAACCTGCAAGCCCCTTCTTCTTAATTTGATCATACAGATATTCTAATACAGATTTATTTAGTGTTACCCATCTAAGAACAAATCTGCTGGAGCAATTGATGACTCCTCTGTAATTTATTTCATGCAGTTTTTATGTTTGCTGGTTTTGGCTGTGGTAGAGTTAATTTTCTTCACAGTAGCTGGTATGGGGCTATGGTTTGCATTTGTGCTGAAAACATTGTTGATAATTCAGGTGTGTTTTTGTTACTACTGAGCAGGGCTTACACACAGTCAAGGCCTTTCCTACTCCTCACCCACCCCACCAGCAAGGAGCTGGGACTGCACAAGGATTTGAGAAGGGACACAGACAAGACAGCTGACTGCAAGGACTATCCTGTATGGATCCAGACTATATGGTGTCATGCTCAGAATACAAACCTGGGGAAAGAAGCAGGAAGGGAGGGACATTCAGAGTGATGGTGTTTGTCTTCCCAAGTCACTGTTATGCATGATGGACTCCTGCTTTCCTAGTGATGGCTGAACATCTGCATGCCCATTGGAAGCAGGGAATTAATTCCTTATTTTGTTTTGCTTTGCTTTTCTCTACCTATTAAACTGTCTTCGTCTCATTCCCTGAGTTTTCTCCCTCTTACCTTTCCAATTGTCTCCCCCATCCCACAGGGGCAGGGGTGGAGTGAGTGGCTGTGTGGGGCTGAGTTGCCAGCTGGGGTTAAACCAGGACTGTTTGTATGTTATTTGTAGCTGTGCCCTGTATGATGAAAAAAGAAGGCAGGCAGTAGTTGCTGAATAGGAAATGTGCCCTCAAGCTATCTGGAAAAAAAAGGACGAGATACTATCCAAACGTATTTGGCGTAACAGAGGAGGTTCCTGACAGAGGCTGTACCAATCCTATTCAATGCTTGTATAGGATTTGTACTTTGCAGAGGCTGCATGATGAACTCTTRGCTTTGTAAAGTCAAGAACAGGCACAGCTCCCTCAGCTGAAGGTATGCTCTGTTATTAGATGGGTTTCAGTTACTTTAATTAAGCTGTCTGCAACGGAATGCTTTAAAAAGCACTTTGATGAACAGCATGGCTATTTACAACATACTTAACAAATAGAGCAAGCACAGTTCTTTTGAATGTCAGCACAAAGTGGGATTCCATGCAGCCTTCTGTGAGCCAAGATTGTTTATCCATTTATCCAAAAGCACAGGCAAAATCCGGAATATGTGAAACAGGAGAACTGAATTTCCATTTTTTACAGTGTAACATGGTTTTCATCTCAGGTGGGTGTCCAGCTAAAAGATTTAGATAAAAGAATTGTTCAGGTATCTTTGCAGTATCCACTGGATGACAAGCTGGTTGCTCTGGTAACTCCTTATTTAATGTTTGAGTGGTGATATAAATAGCAACACAGCACATCTTGGTTGTCATGCATTATCATGATAAGTGATGTAAGAGATGTCACCAAACTCAGTTTTGAGATTTCTACAAAGCACAATACATTCATACTTGTGTGTGTGAAAGAGAGAAAGAGCTCAAAGTCCCTCTTTTAATAATGCAATCCCAATGTAAAGGCTGTATAGAAATATTATTCCATGCAGGTTACACTTTGAAATGTCATCAGAAGAAGTATCTTGTGTACAAGGCCACGAGAAATTAAAAAAAAAAAAAAAGAAGACGAAAAGAAAACTCCTCTACTTTCCTAAAGTGATGGAAGCTGTTCTATTAAAAATCACACAAACCCTGCTCTCCAAGATAGCCTGGCTTTCCAGGAAAACCAGTACTCCAAAAGTTTCATTTAAAAACTCAACCACAAAGAATAAAATATATACATAGTAGAAATGAGAACTTGAGTTTTCATTTCGTTTAGTTTGGTGCAGAGCTGGGTACAAAAGCAAGGAAGAGAAAGTGTAATCATAATAGTGATATATGCTCACCTCTCAGGATGGGTGCGTGGCCACGGTAAATTATTTCAATGGGGTATCTATGACCTTTTTAGTTCTCAGTAAATTTGTTCTTTCCAGACAAATGATCCACCACTGAACTGAACTTCCCAAACTTATCCGAGTTTATGATGAGGGTCCAAAAAACATGCTCTGAACAAATGCAAGGAGAGTTCACTCTAGTACTGGAATTATTAAAGGTTATCATGACAAAGTTTGTAGTCAGCTAATATCAAGACATTAGAAAACATTATACAAAGTTAAAAGAGAACTGGCTAGACCAAAATAGCCTAAATGCACCCTTTGTGTAAATGGTTTACAAATAATATCACACTTACTGGGGAGTTAGCACAGTTAGTGGGTGTTTTTACTCTGCACAGTCCATTCATTGACAAATGTTGGTAGGTTATAATAACAGGAAATTATAGATACCTGAAGATGCAGGAATTTCACAGTGCACCTCTTTGTGCAACTGCCCCTCAATGGTGACTGAGGTGACTTTTCATAACTCAGTTCTGAAATCAGCCTGGAGTCCAACGGTAGCCAGCAGGTCTTGAAACTACCCAGCGCACCACGTGTGTCTTGTAAGTCGTGCTGGAGTTACCATGATTAGACTCACACGTTCTCCAAATCAGCTACAAATCAACTACACAAGTTTCAGTCATACATATTATGGCAGTGTATCTATGAGAAATTATTGCTGTGATGGAATTCTAGTGACCAAAACAACGTGTGGCTATGTTATTGCTTTTCCAGTTGAGTTGCATCCATAGATTTGCAGTGTCTAGCTTCTCTATGACTGCTTCAGGGGTAAAAATACAATTCTGAGGGGAAAAAAAGTGCTTAAGTTCACTTTTCTCATTTTTTTTGGAGCTTATTCTTTCAGCTGCAAGGGAAAGAGTTCTTTGGTTTGCAAACCGACTCCTTCCCACTGTCTTTTGTGCCTCAAAATGTACAAACTAGTGAAAATAAAGATGATTTTATAGGTGCAGTGYTCCTTGTATGTGGCAAGTCTTTCCTATGAGTCCTTTCATGTGAATATGGTGTGAAGGTTAGCACAAAGGTAATTCATTTAATTACAGCTTCTTTATTTCCTCTTTTAGCTAGAGACAACCTGGAAAGTCAGCATCATCTTTCCAACTAGCAGGAAGCAAAGTTGGTCAGCCAATTGCAGTTTTGTATTTACTTTTCCTTCCTCAAGCACAAGAAAATCAAACGAAGGAAAATGAAGGAAAACAGAAAATGCAATGAGAAGAGTGGGTGGATGACTTCGAAGCTATTTTCTGAGGAAGAAAGCAGGAGGGAGAGAGAAATAAGAGGATGCAGGCAGAAATCGGAGCATACTCAAAAAGACACTAAACCCTGTGCACAATCTGTCCCTTTGGGTAACACAGCAGACTTAAGTCAGTTTGGGCCAGATTCTTGTTTGTATGGAAACCTATTAGACTGCTTTAAAAAGGGGCTCCATATAAATAATTTCTAGGTCCAGGAGGTATTTTTTGACAAACTTCAATAGTACTGTTCTTGCTATGCACATTCATTCCTAAGAGGATGGACTGCACTGCTGTTTGAACTCATAGTTCAACACATGAATGGCATTTTTCGAAATATACACAGAGTTTGCTTGTTACAGCAATTCTTTTTCTTACTCTTTTCATATAGTAACTTGTATATCCATTAGTGGTAAGATGTTCCAAGGGAAAATGTTGTAATTGCACACATTTAAAGGGCACATCATTTACCTTTATTACAACTCTAGTTGCAGCTGCAGTCTCAAAAATTATCCCAGTGTGCACCATGCTGGTGCAATTAGGAGAAACTGGTTCTTTGTCTTTATAATCCTTCTCTGGATGAGAAATAAGAACATCAATAGAGCAGAGAAAGCATTGTACTGTACTATAACTGCATAAGTCAGCCCAGCCCCATGACAGTCCCTGGAGAAGTAAATCAGACTTAGAGAATAGTTTGGGAAGGGAAACTCAGTCAGAGTGTTTGCAGTAAATATCAGAACTGATGTGTGGGCGCTGCAGTCACAAATCCTGTTATATGCTAATATGATTTATGCGCATAACACCCAAACATAATTATCAGAGTTAACCCCTGTGTACCTGTCGTATGTAAAATTAAAATGAAGTTATGCTATTTGCACTTGCAAAACGGTAGATCTATATTACACACGAACATTTAACAATTTAACTTAATTTTGCTGACTGGATACACTGTGCCAGACCACAGCTCTTTCTTTTGAACAGTGACATTCTACTTGAACCCGATAAATCTTGAATTCGAGTGAACTATCTTAACTGCAATTTTATTTGAAAATATGAGTTTTAATGGAGGTATTCCTTAGCCAGGGAACAAAGGATATTGTAGGAGACAGTTTGATACACTGTGCTGTATCAAACTGATGTTTAGCAACAATTTTTCAATACAATCTTAATTCTGGAGTGCATTCTTAGTAAGTAAGCATGAGACACCCAATACAACCAACTAAATGAGCATCTTCTCAGCCTAGAGCTCTCTTCAGAGTCACGGTGTTAATTAGTATGTCTATACTGACTTCATTCTCTGTTTCAGGAGAAACAATATTTATTCTCTGGACTTCTTGTTGCAGAACTGTTTGCACCTGTGCTGCTTATGGTTAATGAACTGGCTTTGCCATCTGGAATAGCATTTAGGGTAGTCCTTGACTTGATYGCTGCCTCCCACACCCTTCTTAACACAATGTGTTTTGTGTGCCCTGCAAATATCTGTATGAGCCAGTTTTGTTTAGGAAAAACCTTGCTGATCTGCTACACAGAAAAGTCCTGGCTGATTAATTTGTGGACAAGCAAGAGACTAGAGAGGGATCCAGCTGCTGCTGTTGACATACTCACCTTGTTCAGTCAGGCTTTGGCTTTGGTGTAGCAAAGCTTTCCTACTCCATTATTATTCAATGGAATGAATACTTCTCTTAACTGGGGAATAACCCTCCTTCCTACAAACTGCTAGGGACTTCTAAGAAAGATCATTTCTGCAAAACTGGAAAAATGATGCTCAAGTTTTTAAAGACTGCAGAATTCTGGAATGTAAATTCAGCTGCACACACTCTTGCAGCAGGAATTGTGGAATTRCATATGCCTGCTACACAATACTCCAAAAAGCTGCACCCTTGTACACTTGTAAGTGATTTCAGGTATAACTCTATCTTGACTAGTAAACCAAAAACTGTATTGACTTAAGAAAGAAGCATTTTTCATCTTGGAAATGTCAAAACAAAGTGTCAGCAATTCTGAAAAAAAACGGTCCCTAAAATCTGTTTGTTTGCCCCTTCTTATTGGAAACAAGACTTATATAACTCTCTGTGAGAAAGTTTATTGTTTTGTTGAATCAGTATTTTTGGAGAAAAAAAAAAATTCAAAATCTTCTCAGTCATCCTGATAATTCCTGATTTTTGCTGCTCTAATTTCCATAAGTAAGGAAGCACGTGCCAGTGATTCCTGGAATTACACATGAATATTTTAATTTGTCATCTTGAACTCAGATCAGATTAAAACTCTGTGACCTTCAAAAGTCACTGTCTTGCTGTGGAGGGATTCATTGCTTTCAGTTTGACTCCTGTGCTCTCAACTTTGATACARGTTTTTGCTTTGGTCAAAGGATTTCTGTAGTAACTCCTTGTTAAGCAAGTTATATACAGATTTCTAAAGTTTATTATTATACTCGGTTCAGTTTGAAAATTCCCATAGTAACTAGAGCTTTATTCCACATCTCTGTCTTGATCAAAATACTGAAAGTCTATCAGGTGATAGGGACTTACTCCCTCAATGTACATCTTGTACCTGTTACAGGACCCACTAGAGGAAAACTGTGCTGGATTCCCATTAAAATGACTAAGACCTCAACTTAGCATCTCACAGAAAACCAAATAGAAAAATGTAGTGAATTCGTGCAGGAACAGACTATTTTTCCAAGACAGTCTGACATACCTGGCCTTGCTTGCATTGGCAGCACAGATTTATGGCCTTTCCTTAGCTTGGCCATCTCCTGCAGTCACTGCTGTGGTGCAATGTGGAAACACATTTCATACCATGGCTTACTGAGCCAACTGTGCAAAGTGCTGCATGCACAACAGCCTGAGGTATTGGTTTCACCATGAAACGTAGAGAGTCCATCAGTCTCATCTAAAAATGGTAGCTGCAGAGTGCATACTAGTTTTAGCAATATTCAATCCCTTCTCCAAGCTCAGCTGCACTGTTAGCAACAAAAGAAGTTGATGAAAGCCTGTGAAAGATACATAAAATAATCTGGAAACCAATTAACGGTTTAATTGGCAAATAAACCTATTCTTTACMCCCAAATGTTTCTGAGGATTGTGCAAGTAATGAGGTGGAAAAGATTAGCATCAAATAAAATTCCAAAAATAGTACAGAAAAAAAGTGCAAGACAGTAAAAGGTCAAGCCAAGGAACATGAAATTCAACATTCAACCTTGACTTGTCTGTCTGGGAGATTGTATAGGTTGAAATCCTTACCTTTGACTAACACACAACATAGGCCTGAAGTTTTTGAAGTGAGATTGCTTCCATTTACACAAAAAATTTAAAATACATTAGAAAGAATATCCTTTTTTAATTGCCAATAATAACCCCTGAAGCTCCCTAGCACAGAATTTTACATGGACCTTAATAGGATTCTGATAAAGATTAGTCCTCCCCAGAAAAAGCAACAGCTATTTCACAGYGAATGGACTTATAAAGCTGTAAGGTCCTTGCTTCAGGGCATAAACCAACTGCAGACACAGGGAGTTAAGAACAAACTTCTCCCTATAAGCTCATTATTGTTTAATGATCCATCATCATTACAGTAATTAATGAATGATTGGAAAGTTAATTTATTTATTTTCTTGTGTTATCACACTTGAAGGAGAGAAATCTCCAGGAATCAGTGGCTAATCTTTTGAAGATCTAGGCACTATTCTGCTGCCTATCAGGGCTGGAATTAAAACAAATTTGCTCTCTTGTAAGTTTATATTAGATTGTAATGACATGAAATGTGTGAACGACTTCCAATTGTGATACAATGACAAACTCATGCAAACACATACAGTTCTTAACTATTGGATATCTTCTGGTTTCGTGTGCTTGTACATGGTTCAGGTAGAAAAATCACAACTGGGTGGAGTGATACTATCTCGAGGGAACCAGCACATTCAGAGCCATTCAGGGGATTACCAGGAAAAGTGCCAAACAGCCAGTCTTAAAGAAATAGTAAAAGCTACTTTTTTTTCTCCAGAAATACATATGGATGTTGAATACCAAGCAGCAATATGAGCTGCTTTTTCTGTAGGCTCAGAAGGAACTGACCAATAAATCTGATTATGTCCACACTTGGGACAGTTGAGCCTGCAGAAAGACTTAATATGGAAGAAAGCTGGATTATAAAAACTGTGGGATATGTCTAGACCAAGCCAGAAAAGCAGATTCTTAAGGGCTGCAGATTGCTTCCACTGAGCAGAATAACACTGGAATCAAGCAAAGAACAAATTCTGAAAATCAAATTAAGAGCTTCTAGSTCTTCACTCTATCAGACGTTGCTAATACAGAGAGAAGCAAAAGAGCAAAGATAAGTCCCCAGAAGGCCATGGGGAAAGATTTGATTCCTGATGAGGACTTCCAAATCACTGTAAGACTCTTAGAAAGGACTTCAAAACAAATCACTTAGCTTTCACTCAGAGATCTACATAAAATCAGAAAAATTAAGTCTCCTACTCCAGTCCGTTGGAGTTGATCCTAAGGTGCTTCTGGTTTCACCTCTGAAGTCCTCTTCTCCACTAAGACAATTTCCAGTGAGGAGCAGCAAATTAGTTGTGCCTTTTGAGTGTGAGCTGTTGAGAGATACCAAGCATCACTTTCCTTTCAGAGAAACTGGGCTTGATTTCTTCTGCTTTCATTCCTCAAAGTGAAAGACTTTCTTCAGACCATGTACTCTGGCTTCTCCACTGTCTGTTGCTCTAGTGAAAGAGAAAGGGAATTGAAGAGAGAACTCAGTTAATCCCATGCAATAACAGAAAGTGAGAGGATGATGAATATCACCGATCTTCTCCAAAGAAGGAGAATGACAGACTGGAGAAGAGTACTGAGGAGATACAAAGTGGATGCTGGAAAACCCAGGGTTTCCAGAACTCATGGCTCTGATCAGGTTGACTACAAATGCCAAGGTGTTTGGGGAGTAAAGCACAGGATAAATCTTTCACAGTCAGTTTCAAAATAGTCAGATGTGTGGTGGGTTCTCTTCCTGTTACAAATGCATAAGAGATYGAACTAAATGGAGATGTACTGCACAAGGTAGAGCTAGCTTTCTCCAAAATGCACTGCAGCTCCACATCCTAGCAAAATATAAGGTCCCAGGTAATATATTAATAGATTATAAACTAAAATATTTCATCAGAAACAACTTGAATCTAGGAAGTTTCAAATGAAACAGAGACCAAGACAATTTACCCAGCAGGCTGCAAATGAAGCCAAGCTCAGCAGTAGGTGCTGTCTCTCACAAGTACAGTCTGTCTTCAGAGTATGACAAAAAAAAMCCTTCAGCTCCACAGTTCCAGGGCTGCAGTGCAGGCAGCTGTGTCAGCAGCCTCAGCCTGGAGTCCTCAGAGGTGCAAGGCTCTCTGTTAAGAAGTTTGAAAAATATCGGGATCACCTGGTCTGAGCTTCTAGCCATACAGGTGTAATCTGGATACCTGCAGGACTACCATGGAATAAGTCCAAACTCAGCTTCTGAGTTATGCAGCTCTAACTTGGAGCTCCATCAGTCTTCCAGGGCTAATCCAGCTGTCACGACTGAGCTGGAAATGTCTGTGTTTGACCTCCYAGACTTAAATTACAATCTTTATAATTTTTTACAAAACTTCTTATTGAAGTTACTTTCTTTTTTTCTTCCCTGTAGAAAAAYTGAAATTTCTGTTTTATTCTTTTCTTTCTTTTAAGGGAATTGTTTCTTTTCTCAGAAAGAGTTTTCCTATGTCAAGTCACCTATAAGATCTAAACTTACACAATTAAACAGGTCTACACTTGAAAACTTTTATTCCTCCATCACTTCTGGGTTTCTTTTTGCTCTCCTTATTTTTGTTGTTGTTGTCATTGTTTTATCATTCATTCCTTCCTTCCTTCCTTCCTTCCTTCTTTCCTTCCTTCCTTCCTTTCTTCCTTCCTTCCTTCCTTCTTTCCTTCCTTCCTTCCTTCCTTCCTTCCTTCTCACATAAATGGCTGAGACAAAGGCCTGTTGGTTACTTCTGACTTCTCTTTTTATGCATGTCAGTGAAGGTGTTCCAATGCCACAAAAGAGCACTATTAAATTTTTAACACATTTTATTATATCTTTGAAATGCTCTGAGGTGTCTGGTACATCTACCCTCTGCAGCAGCAGCTGGAAGCCACATGAGATATTATAAGGTGTCTAAAATGGAATAAGATATTTAAATCTGGGCAACGAAATCCTGAACCAGATTATCTTGCTGCAAGTTCACAGATTGTTCTGACACCAACACATGCCATAATCTCTTAGTTCAACAACCTGCATCAAATGGCTCAGTCATCAGACCTGAGCCCTCTGGTATTTCATTGGTAAATGCTGACATATTTCAATATCTATGCTTGTGGTACTGGAATAAAGCTGGCTTTGGCCTTTCTCACTTTTAGTTCACAGCAGTGATCCAAACAGCACTCTGTAAATTCTTTGGAGCCTTTCCTGCTACAGGCAATAAGAGATTTGCCACCAACTTGAGCTGAACCATTTATGAGTGCCACGTTTAATTAACACGTAATTCAGAGTGTCTAATAGGATTGATGTGTATCTGAATTAAAACTGCAAATAAAATGGTGCTAAGGGATAGAAGCAGAGAACAGACTTTAAATCTCATTTCAGGACTTGAGCGCAAATGGCAGAAAATACCATGGGCTTCACAGACAGGGAAGAACTTGGCATGAGATAAAAGGCTTAAGCCGGGATTCATCCAACTTCCAGTCTTGCTCAAAGGATGAAACCATCTGAGATTTATATATTCATTGCCTGACTTGCCCACACAAGGCTTTGAATGCCACTGGAATTTGATTTTTAGAGGACATCAGAACCCCTGACACAAAATGTTGCTGGATGAGAAGTTTCCAGGAGGCTTCTGGCTGGTTCACCAGGCTTCTGAGCAGTCAGACATTTTGGGTGGTTCTCTTCCAGATTCACATAATCTCATTTGGAGCTTTCCCTCTGTTAGAATGCAATGTGAGACAGASTTTCAAGCCCTTTCCTCTGGTGCTAATCTTCCCATGAATATCGACTCAGGCGGTTTGAGGAACTGCTGAAAAATGACAAGTCAATGAGTATTGCTCCCTTCCCTGCCTGTCTGCTCAAGTGAGATGTATCCTTTTCCCCTGTGGGGCTAGGAGAAGGAGAAAAAGAAGAAAAGAAAACAAAAAAAAAAAAACTAAACCAGAAACACTATATTGCTATTTAAATTAGGAAGATTAGGTCAACAGGAGCGTAGGCTATTTCAGATATATAGATATATAGGCCTTCAGAAATCCTATTGTTCTTGCTGTCACYGTACCTCTGCTGTCTGGACCAAAGCAGGTGGCTGCTGTACCCTGTCACACATCTCTCCACTCTATTCTTCTTCGTGCCTTAACATCAGGGTAGGATAGTGCCACACTCCCATATTTCAAGAATTGAACATTGAAACAATAACTCTTCCTTCTCCTCTTCCCTGTGTTTTGGAGAGAAGCTGCATTCAGCCTGCCCGTTGTCCCTGCAGAGGTGTGCAGTGCCACAGCCAGCCAGGAGCATCATGCTGCTGGGAGAAGCAGCAGTTTCTGCTTTTTGGGGGGGCTGAGAATAGCTGAGAATGGCTGAGAGCCACACTGCCTCTTGCAGAGGTAAATCCCCAGSGTGCCAGTTCTGCCCCAGTGGGTGAGAGACAGAAGGAGCTCCCTGTCACGGGACCATGACATGGAGGGGCAGCTCCCAGATGGGACCCACGCAAGCAAAGAGCTGCATCAGCTCAGCCTTTGTGTCTTGCTTGAATTTAGGTCTCAAATTCCTAAAAGGCTCAAATTCACTTCCCACTTTCTCTTCCCGCTGCCAGTTTTGTCTCTGCTCGTGTCTTTTCTGTTGATGTTGGTTTAGGATCTCCACCCTCTCTTTAGCAAGTGTTATCTGTTCTCTGGAAAACTGCAGAATTCACAGCCCTGGGAATTCAAGTCTTCTTTACACTCACAGGCCAAGCAATAAGGGCTTCTTTATGTGTCACAGGGCAGTGTTTTGTTGAGGATCTAAATTTCCTGGATTGTCTCCTTGATTCCTTGATTACCCAGCAGGGGGTATCTCAGCTGTCAGTCACTGAGAGGCAGAGAGGCATTAATATCTGATACTGGGCAAGAGCAAGAACTGCTATGTGTATTATGAAGAGGTTACTAACTACTGACAACCTTAGCAGCAGCCAGCTTTGATTCATACTGACATACTCTCCATCCTTTCCTCCCTCTGTCCCTCCTCTCACTTTCTTCCCCTCTCACTTGATTTCTGTTTCCCTTTCTTTTTTTTTTTTTTTGTCTTTTAAAACTAAAGATATAAAAATCTTTCTCAAATTCTCMCTCATGTTTCTTGTAGAAAATATCCTGAGAACACAGATTTTAGTCAATATGTCATCAATACTAGTACTGGACAAGACATTAATTTTCCAAGTGTAATATAGTTTGTTATTTTGGGTTGAGGYGGCTATTACAGGTTGTATGTAATTATTCTTGTTTAGCAATTTTATCTAATAATAGGTGMAAAAGAGTAGTAAGGATTAATTAAGGATGCAAAGGAAAGTCCAGCCACAGTATTTGTTTTATGAGGCACAAATTCTCAATTTCATGAGAGGAATTTTCTGTTCTTCATCATAAGAAGGAAATAAGTATCAGGGAAGTGAAATGAAGAAGAACTGGTAGGGGTTGAAGGGTGGTGTTAGTGGCATGACTAATCAAGCAGAGAGAAGAAATTGAATAAGAATCACACTTTCTCCAGAGTCATAAAATGATGGAAATAGAACTGTCATTACAGATGCTAATTAACAGGGCTCAGTATCTCTCAGCTTTGGAGTTAAAAACAGTGGGAAGCCTATGCAACAAGCAGCATGAATTTCATACACMCTGACTTGTCCTGAAGGAATTTCTTATGTCTGCCAGAGGCATAATATTATCACAGGCTGCTGTTATTATTATTTTTGAGAAAATGTGTTTACATATAAAAGCATGTCATTAACTTTTCAAACTATCAACCACATATATGTAAATCCCTAATAAGTTTACATGTTGTCCATGTCCATCTGGAAATGACATTACTAAGGTCAGAACTAGCCCACTGCATTCATCTTCTGGTAACCTGTCTCAAAAGATGAGGATCCTAAAGACAACTCTCTTCTTTAACTCCATGTTAAAGAGCAGTTATAAAAGTCTTTTCAGCCAGAAAACCTGGGTTCTTGTTGAGTCAAGAAACTCTCAGCAGCATTCATGCTTCATTTTCAATAACCACCAAATAGAAGGAAGTTCAGGATCTTGTAGGGGTGTAAATGTTATACCATTGCTTTTAAGGGATAAATAAGAGAATAAATTTGTCTTACTGTCAGTCTGATRCTGATCTCAGGACTTGAATAGCAAGGATTTAAAGGAGTGAAATAATACCAACTAATATGGAAAACAGATGCTGTTGAATTGACTTTTATAGAGACAATATTGATGGAGTAGRCYTAGATTTCTGTAGTTTTGGTCTAGCACTGCACACAGTTTTGCTTGAGAAAACAAGATGGCATAACTTTAATRTGATATATGTCAAGCAGATTAAACATAGCACAAGTGACAGTCCTCTGAATAAGTTTATAAATGGCCAGTTAATGCTAAACAGGTTTATTTGTGTGGGACTGCACAGAGGTGAGCTATTTGATCTGTATTATTTGTGGTAATTACCAAAGTTTCAGAACTTAATGCAGTCTCATAGCTGATAAATTTGGTGTTGACTGCATGGTCAGGAAAGCAGGATGAAGATGATAAGTGATTGATATAGAGTTATTCAAATCACCTGTTATAGAGGCTTTCTGTGAATAAGGATTGGAGTAATTGCCCTTCTGTGATCCTTTGGGAATTAGACATCCAAATCTGACCTCTAAGTTCACTTTGTGACCAGTGGAGAGCAGTGCACATTTCCAAAGAGYGGTTTTTCTCATCCCAAAAAGATGAAGATGATAACATTTTTCCCCTTGTTGATCAGAAAAGGAACATAGGTGTTAAATTGAAAGTACAGCAATTATCAGCATAAAACTGGTTAAAACTCTGAGAGCTGCTGAAGGATAGGAATGTATGCACTGTTGTTCAATCCACTTACTTAGCAGAAGATTGAGGGATGATTTTGTCATATGCATAAYGAGAAGTGATGGCTGATGGTTACAKACCTGTATCTTCASGTTGGAAGCAAGRCACTCATTTTTAACAGCAAATGATTTCTGTTTCTCAAATACTTTAAGGATAGTTTCTCTAGATCTTGTATAAGGTTTTTGCATCTATTAAACAGGACCAGTCTTCATTAAAACTGTGGTCATGCAGAAAGGAAAAAATTCAGTGAAACTCATGACCTGCGATTCATGAATCCAGCCAGATGTTCACAGCACACATTTTTTTGCTCTGCCAATGACTAACTGTACACATTCCTCCCTTTAAGCACTAGCAGTATAAGGAGAAGCATATCAGAATGGGAGAGGGAGCAGTATCAAGCATGATCACTGCAGCAAAATACACTTGAATTCTTTGTTAGGATTTTACTCCACATCAGGAAACCAGCTGTAGTTTTTGATCAGCTAGGGCTAAACTAAGTAAAAAAAAATATTTTKGTGTGTACATATTTTCTCCTTTTGTTTCAGAAATGCATAGCTGCTTGCCTGTTGACTATGATTTTCTGTTCTGACCATACCTCCAAAAATCAGGCTGTTAGCCWAAATTAATACAGCATTCCTACATTTTGTCAGAATAATTAATGAGGATATGCAAAATCTTCCCTGGGGAAGTCCAACCCTATCTGTCTCCAGTCCTTTCATTTCACCCCTTTGACCCTTCCCTTTTAGTCATGCTCCAAATCTCTTCTTACTTGTAAATTTTCCTTATGAAGTAGTCACRTCCCATGGGCTACCAACACTGTCAATGTGATCCAAAACAGATTTTTGTGCACGTCAGATAAAGTTTTCCGATTCCCAGCGAACCCATCCCCAGAAGGGTCTAGACAGTGATACAAGCATGCAGGGAGGCCCATGACAATCCCTAGCCTCCCACCAGTCTTCAGTAGGTTCACTTCTGTTTTTTCTGCTCTGCTATGATAGGTATGAGCTCCAGATCTGAGCTCTTCTCATTTTCAGGAAAGCTTGGAGTTTTAACACAAGCTTGATTTTCCCAGGGAGGATCTGCTGAAGCTCACTCCAGCTCCTTGCCCGGGAGCTAGAGTACTATTCCAGCASAGATGAATTTCTCTTGATATGAAAGTAATTTGCTTCAAAAACAGAAGAAAATTACTTCAGCATCTACTAATAACCTCTCTATTAAAAACTCAAAAATTAAAATATTTTATTTATTATATTCAGCTATTTGTGATCCAAAACAAAAAAAATGCCAAAATTACTATTTTCTGCTCTTCAGTTTAGGTATGGAACAAATTAATTCCTAATTAATATTAAAGTGCTGCTAGTACTTTACATCGGGGATTGTAAAGGTTATTAAAAGGAACAAATCACTGCAGATATATACAAATGCATGGCTTCCATTTCAAAGTCCTGGCTGGGTTAGAATATGAGGTCTTTGGAATGAATTGTGCCTTTAGATGAACCAGATGACATTTTCAGAATTGCTTTGGGGCAGATTTTTCAGATGTTTTAATATTCCCTCTGTTGGGTTCTGCCCAAATAATAGCACAGCTGGGCAGAGCTCCAGAAGACACTCGTTGTAATCCCAGTTCTGCCAGTGCCTGCCCTTTGGACATACCACTCTAGTTCTCTGAGCTATCTCTGAGCTTTTCAACCTTCAGAATGGAATCATAATGCTTATCATAATGCATTCAAAACATGCTAATAAAGTCTATTCTAGTCTAAGCTGGAAATGATCAATGAAGGTAGCATTTATCTCCYCTGACATCCATGTTACATCGGTGCTACTTGTAGGGTGGGTTTCAGCTGAGCACATAGGTTATCTGAAGTACTCACCTGAAGTCCCTTTAAAACAAGGGTGAGAAATAACCAATCCTAAATAATATCTCATCTGATTTGGATTAGGTGTCTACCTTCAGATAGGCTTAACAAAGAAAAAGAGATTCCTACAATATAGATGTCTAAAGCTAGAAGATGCCAACACTACCCAAAGTGATTAGCAGTCAGAGCCTATGGTTTCCAGGGATTTAGATTCCTTTATCCATTTTATATTAAAGAGTGTTATCTGGATAATTTTGCTTCAACCTGTATGCTCAGAAGTCAATGATAAAACACTGGGCCCTTGAAATACCCTCACGTCATGTTACTTAAACAATGCAAAGGTTGATTTTCTCCCTTTGGCTAAGAAATAACTAAAGAACAAAGCTTTCATGAATTCTCATTTGCAAATTGTAATTGCTTCAGGAATAGAAACACTTAACACACATTTTTGATATATACATTTTTCAAAATAAAAGAGGAAAAAAATCCCAACAAAAGAGAAAAACACTACCCACTCCCAGAATCCATTAACAAAACTCAGACCTTACAGTAACAAATAGAAAGGTTGTATAGCCTAATTTGTTTAGAGCCTGATGCCCAACTAAAATTGTGTAAAAAGATGCCAGTAAAATTACAGCTTTGAATCACAACACAGTTGAAATGCATGCATATTATACAATTTATAATGAGATTTACTGACTGTAATTGCCATGCAGTTTTTATGCCTCCAAGAGCTATGTGAAGCATAATGGTTTACAAACTGTGCTGAATTTTCAGTATGTATCAGAACTACAGCTGTATGAAACATAGAATCATAGCATAGCTTGGTTTGGAAGGCACCTCAAAGTTCATCTTGTTCCAACCCCCTGCCTTGGGCAGGGACATCTTCCACTAGAACAGGTTGCTCAAAGCCCCATCCAACCTGGCCTTGAATGCTTCCTGGGATAGAGCATCCACAATTTCCCTGGGCAACCTATTATGGTGCCTCATCACCCTCACATTAAAGAATTTTTTTCCTAATATCCAAACTAAACCTAGCCTCTGTCAGTTTTAAGCCATTTCSCCTTGTTCTGTCACTACCTGCCCGTGTAAAAAGTCCCTCTCCAGCTCTCTTCTGGGCCTCCTTCAAATACTGAAAGGCTGCAACATGGTCACCCTCGAGCCTTCTCTCATCTAGGCTGAAGACTCCCAATCCCTCAGCCTTCCCTCCTAAGCATCTTTCTGGCCCCTCTCTGGGCTCTCTTCAAAGAAACGTGGCAGTGCATCTTCACAGGGGCTCATCTAAGATCTTCCTTCTTGGTGCCAAAACAGAAACCAGAGCCTTCCTTTTTGTCTCAAGTTCCTCAGAAGCCCAGATCTCAAGACAAAACTCAAGGTTGCAGGCAGGGTTCCATCTTGTTTCTATCAAAAGCCTACAGTTTACCCACAGAGTTCAGAACTTCAAGGTAGAGGTAACATATTAGAAAACTATTTAGTCTCACACGTAAAGAGTAAGGGGATTAACCTCATCTTGTTGGAATGATTTGAAAGTTGCATATTTAATCTGACCATACTATTTAAGCTCTTTTGTTGCCAAAGGAAAGAGAGGAATTTCTGAAAAGGCAACTCACCCCATGGTAATGAGATTTCTGCACCTATGTTTCTAAGATAAGCAGGACGAATCATGCTTCGGAGATGCCTGTCTTTCTTGATTGATTAAAAAGAAAGCCTAGACAATTAGCTTGGGCTTATCAGCTTTTAAATGTCTCTAGTTGGATGAAACTAGAGAGGAGATACTAAGGCTGAAATCTAATGTAATGTGTGCTTCAAAACTGTACTTGTGGCAGGTGCTTAACTTTTGCTTACAGGGGAAAAGAAACTTCAACTTTTATCTGAACTGCACACAAAAGTATGCGCAAAGAGCTGGGATTTTCTTTTGTGAGTACTGTTATCACACTTGGTAAAATGAAAGCTTTGTAATGAGGTTTTGTTTCTCCCTCATAAAATTTTCATTGAATTTCTACTTAAATAATCCACAAGGATGAGATTATTAAGATAAAGCATTTTCATTTATTAGTACTCTCAATATCATGGGAAGCAAAGATTTAAATTTGTTTCCTTTATTACACATTTTTTAGCGATATGTACTAAACTGTGCTATGCTTTAAGTCAACTTTGAGTGAGACCTTTCCATTTTATCAACAGGATTTTTTAGGTGGATTATGTAATAGCACCTTTAAATCTAGGTTCATGGGAAATGACTACAGTTTAAAGTTTGATTTGTATTGCCAAATATAAATGTAGAAATGTTAATGTATGAAATAAAGGAAAATTTTTAGGTTTGACCAGTATGAAAATGAGTCTAATATATGTTTGTATGAAAGTTAGTACATGGGTTAGATGAGAAGACTGTTTCCTGAAAAGTTTGCAAATTAAAGATGAAAAGAGAAGACAATCCCATTCTCTCTGAATAGAAGATTAGTAAATTGTAGATAAAGCATCATAAAACATTTTATCCAGTTCAGTTTCACAGGGTCAATATTTACAAATACATATAAACCCATGTTAACTCAACCTGCAGGATTGATTGTTTCAGGCACAGAGGGAAAAGGAAATATATTCAAACTGAAAATGTATTTGAAATCTATCTTGTACCATCTTTAGCATGCTCAGGAACATACCAACCTACATGTAGGATAGTTTGGCTGCAAAATCAGATGCCTTGTGATCACCAAGGTAAGATGGAGACTGGCTCAATTTCCTTGTGGATTTTGGTTTCATGCTAGCCACTAGAACAGCTGAAAACACATATCCTTTTAATGTGACAGGAATAGTAGAAACAGAGAAGAAATAAAATCTGTGTGAGTCTTTATGCAGAAACTCAGAGGATAACTTCTATTGAGTTGATTTTGAACCATTTGAATTTCAGTTATATGCTATTTTGACAGAAAAGCCATGTCTGTCTCAGTTAGATACATCATTCTGAATCTCATTATTGGACAACTGTAACAACTGCATGTGAAATATATTTATCTGAATAGAATAAACTGCTGAAAATTAATATCATGGAACTGTAGAAATAAAAGTTATTTCTTTTTTCAAAGATGGTTCCTTTGCTTAATTTCCTGTGACTTTGACCTGGGAATTTTCCATGAAATAAACTTGAAAATATTTCTTCATTTGCTTCTTGATTATTTTATTTTTCTTTCTCTCATTTTTGTATATTTTTGTATACTCCTCTGAATAAATATCTGAGAAAAGAGGATTGATATAATAGTCGAGATTACCTTGAATAAATAATGTCTTCTTTTTATTTCATTTTGATCCTACCACATATGTGGATAAAAGAGAAAAAAGAAAAAACACCCCTACTCTGGTGTAGATTTTCCCCCATGTGACCGTRCCACAGACTGGGAAGCATGTGGCAGTGTTTCTAATATCATAAACAGAACCATAACTGTTTAGTCAGAGACATTTTGAATTACTACATTTCCTCCTTCAGGTCTTTGGATCCAATTCAAAACTGAAGTCAATAGATGTTGCATCATAAAATCTGAGCCTTTCATCCATCAATTTAATTCAGAATTTTGCTTTTAACCATTCATGGAATAACAATACTTTTTGATAAATGTAAAATAACAGTTGCTTAAGAAAATGGCATTTGATTAAACAGTATTTTCTTTGAATAACTTTAATTATCCAATTAATAGGTATTCAAAATCAAAATGAATGCAATTGAAGAAAACCTCAGAAAATTAATAATACCTTGAATGCATCCTCTAATCACTTTAATAACAAAAGGTCACAGTATTTTTCTAAGTTTGGTAAGAAAATTACTTGGTTATTGTTCCTACTTAAATTAATAAGATTTTTGCTATTATGTGCATTTTCACATCGCTGGGTCATAAATATTGAAAAAGAAACATTCTGAAGCAGAAATATAGAGACAATAAAGAGGACAGGGGAAGATCTATGGACGTCATCTATCTGGATTTCTGGAAGRCCTTCGACACAGGCGCCCTAAAACATCCATCTCTAAATTGGAGAGATAAGTATTTGATGGATAGCCTGTTCAGCGGACAAGGAATTGGCTGGATGGCTGTGTCAGACACTAGTGGTCAACAACTCGGTCAGGGGTCCATACTGGACCCAGCACTATTTAATAGCATAGAAACACAGACTATTTGGGGTTGGACAGGACCTTAAAGGTCAGGCATGGACCTGCTGAAGCGAGTCCAGAGGAGGATGATGAGGATCACAGGGATGGAGCATCTCTCTTACGAGGAAAGGCTGAGAGAATTAAGGCTGTTCAACCTGGAGAAGAGAGGGCTCTGGGGAATTTTATCACAGCTTTTCCATATTTAAAGGGAAAATATAAGAGATCAGGAAAGGGCCTGTGGTGATAGGATGAGAGGCGATGATTTTAAACTAAAGAAGGGTAAATTTAGACTAGATATAGAGAAGAATTTTTTCACTGAGAAGGTGGTGAAACACTGGCACAGGTTTGCCCCGAGAGGTGGTGGATGCCCTACCCTGGGAACATGCACAGGGCTCTAAGCGACCAGGCTGAGCTGAAGATGTCCCTGCTCATTGCAGAGGAGTTGGACTACATGACCTTTGCAGGTCCCTTCCAACCCCAACTATCCTATGGTTCTATGATAAAGGAAAAAGATACAATTAGTTTTAAAGACTCAGATATGGGTTCTGCATATCTATAGTACGTAGGTCATGAATTTAGATCCAAGATATGCATTCAGTCCTTCAGATAGTGAGAAACTTTTGTTAAAGTGCAGAAATCTCTGCACCCATCTTACATATATCCCTCTTCCTCTAATAATCCTGAAGTAAGTTTCTTCCCATCTCTGGGAACAACAACAACAACAACAACAACAGCAACAACAACAACAAACAACAACAACAACAACAGGACTTACAACTTGTGTAAGTCCACATAAAAACTATTTTTGTACCAGATTATGTCTTGGACATGGTTTGGTGCACCCTTGACTGCCTCTGATTTCATTGGGAGGTGAAATTTCTCAGCACCCTGTAGAGCAGGGCTGCTGTCTTGGAAGGCCAAGCAGAGGAGAAACTGCAATGTTCACAGTATGTGCTCTTCATGGACCACATGCCAGCAGCTTCAGGATTTTCACAGCATTCCTTTGAGACATTTAGCTTCCACATCACGTAGCTGTGCCGAAGGTCAGCACAGGGGATATAGCTTCAATTTTCTCTCATTTGGGAGCTTCCAAACCAATGCTCTCTGTGGATTTGTGTCTCTAATCTCCCCAGGCTGAGGATAGTTGACCGATTTTTAATCTCTCCCTGAGCTCTCCCTTGGGGCTCAGCCCAGGAATTCACTAAACAACCTGCCCTGGGGCTGCTCACCTGACTACATGGGGCAACAAGGGCTACCAATCCAGCTGGGGTCAGGGAAGGAAGGAGAGCTTGGGCTAGACCTTCCTTCCGTAGAGATAAAATTTGGTTTTGTTACTTCCAGAGTAAAAGTCTACATGGTGATTTATTCAACAAGCTTGTTTCAACCAGTAAAAATACACCTAGACAAGGTTTATGCAGTTTAATTGAAGCTCTCATGAAATTACTTGTATGTTTCTCTGTTCTTTTTTTTTTTCCTTTGTTCTTTTTGTTTTCTTTTTTCGTCTTTCTTCTTATATCCTATTACAGCCCTTCCTAAAAACTAATGACCGGGGAACTCTCCTCCTGAGCTACAATAAATGAAAGGGAACAGATAAGAAAATCTCTGCATCTCCCCTAGAGCCAGTGCATCCTGCAGATATCTCCCAGTGGTTGTCATTAGCCCTAATGGAAAACAACTGAGCCCCAGCACAGCCACACTGGTCTTCACCCAGCAGGTACTTGTGCATGAAAAGGGGACATATTTGCAAATATTCCTCCTCTGTTACAAGTGTAAGATATTTACCCATGCAGCCTAACTTTGGTGCCAAAGGGACAAACTAAGCCCACATTTCACTCTGGAAGGAAAATTTATCACCACATTCGAGGAATTTCTTTTTTCCCTTAAAAAACACACACATAATGTGAGCAACTCTGATGGATGGATTTATTTATGTCTGGMATCTCATATATAAACTAGTTATCAAGGAAATGTTTATCCACAGGAAAGATAGCTCTTTACATACAAAGATAGCTCTAGGATAAAGCTCACTCCATCCTTAAAAGGCATTTAGCATAACTGGGATGATTCATTATCTAAGGTGCCTTCCYCTCTCCACTGAAGGTACGAAAACAAAGGACATGATTCATCTGCTCTCACTTGGGTGTCAGATTAGAGGTGAGAGGAACTGTTTCCYTAAAATACCTGTTTCTATAGTGATGCTATAAGAGAGATGTTCTCAGAGATGGATATTCATTGTTAGTCAGATAAACCCCACCCTATTTATCTAAATATGTGATTCTTGGGGTTTCTAGAGCAGGGCCAGGAGTTGAACTCAAGGATCCTGATGGGTCCCTTCCCACTCAGAATATTCTATGATTCTATGAAATTCTRTAGGATGGAAGTTATATAAAATAAATTCATTTGCGTTTACTGCACACCAAGAATACACTAAATTCCAGTTATTACAAGGTTTCTTTACTTTGTTTCTGGACTATTTTTGAACTTTTTATGCACACTACATATCATATTAGCCGCTTACTGTTTACTTGGTTTTGATTTACAATACACAAATAAAAGTAGAAATGTGATGATGCAGCTCTGGAGACTTCTCGCTGTTGAGACCATAAGATCGGTGTAGTCACATTGGATGAGACCAGCAGTSCTGTCTGAAGTGATGGCCAAGAGGAGATACCTTCCAGAAGAGCATAAGAACCTGCAAACAGCTTTGTCACCTGTTACAGTCCCACAGCCAAATAGTTGCAGCCCAGGCACTTTAGGAGTTGGGGTTTATTTCCAAATAAATTTCAGGCCCTCCTGGAGGTCGAGGTTTAGTTTTAAGCTGGATCTCTGTTAAAAGGCAATTTTCTCTGGTGAGATGTAGATAGAAACATGCTCCTCTTCCATGAGCGTCAGAAGGTGGCTGGATGCACAGGTTACATTCTGGCTCCCTGTGTGCCAGAAGGGAGCCTATGACAGGGAAAACAGCAATGCCTCATCTGTGCTAACCTGATGGGTTGGGTATCTGAATTTGATCAAGTCAGCATGCTGGAGGATCAGACAGACCTAAACTTTGTGCAATATTTTATCTCCAGCACATAGTGCTTTAAAGCTCAGAAAGTCATTAAACTCCGAGCTGACACAGGCAATGCCTAGTGGGATTAACCTTCAAAAACTAATTACCAAAGAGATCAACAGAAGGCAGCCTGCATCACCACTGTTGTGGCAGCCTACCAGAGGAATGAGAGGTGTCAGAAAATGTTGAATAAAAAATTTTATTCTCTGGAGATCSTTTTTCCATGTATCTAGAGTTTTCCAAATGATTGCCAATGACAGATCAATGGAAATCAGATTTCTAATTACAGCTAGGGGTCTGGGTAAAATTGCTATGATGATTATTTTTATTTTATCCTTTTTCCTGTAGTTTATAGGAAAGTTTTTGAATGAAGTATTACACTAGCAACTAGGAAGGATCATCTCCCATGCTAAAGAAAAGGGGTCGGCCTGCCTCACCTCATTTAGACACCCACTGAGTAAATCACCCCGAAGTTTCAGTGATAAGTCACGAAGAGATAAAGACATGAGGAGTATCTGATTTGTCTGAATCATCTAAGGTCAATAGCACCTTCAAAATGTATGCCTTTTGTTTTGCCCTCTCTGTCTCTCTTGAGTATTAAAAGAGCCTGTGATGGCTGCCTGGAATATACAGTATGGGTTTTAAATGCAGGGAGGTGAATTCCAACTGCATGCCAAACACAGCACAAATGAGTGCCGAGCTTGTGAAAGGGGCAGTACTCCATCAGCTGCCAACCCCAAGCCAGTATAGACTAATGTTACCTGGAAATCTGTTAATTGCTCCTCAGATTTCATGTCCCTGGGATGAACTTGATCTCAGGTGGGGTGGCAAAAAGCCAGGCAGCAGATTATGTTACRCACACATATGTAGACATGTAGGCTGTCCACAGCCTGTCTACAGAAAATAGGTGTGTTCACCTATGTATAACATGACAGTATTAAAGATATCATATTACACATTACTTTATAGAGAATAATATATTTTTGTATTTATTGTATATATATGTGTGTGTGTGTGTGTGTGTGTGTGTGTGTGTGTGTGTGTGTGTGTGTGTAAAGAGAGAAAAGTTATATCACCACTAACATACTCCAGTTTCTGGACACAAAACTTTTAGACTTGTAAAAAAAAAACCCAAAGAAACAAAGAAGACTGGTTTTACCATTTTTGTGCAAATGCTATTAGGTTAACAATCTGTCTTGAATACCAAGGATACTGAAGCTTGAAGAAAACATTGGAAAGCAGAAATCCCAAAGTTCATACCAGCAAAAGTAAAGAATTCCAATAAGCTAAGAACTCTGCACAGTCTTGTAAGCTAGACTCGTTTCCAAAAGCTACCACCTAGCTGATGCTGTGATCAGAATTCTGGGAACACATGTTAGTTGTATAAATATTTTTAAATCAATCTGATGATAGCACTAGTACAGACCATGCCCTGACTTTAAGAGATCCTCAGGGAGGACTCAAAAGAAATTAGTGCATTTAATTACCTTTCTGAAGTTCCCAAATAAAATAAATTTCGATTGAATTTTCCCCCTCAGTTTAAGTCTAAATTCACAAATGCTATTACATTTTAATTAAAGCGAACTCATTTTTCCATTTGGTGGTTATTCTATCTTGATTTTTTTTTTAATTATTCTTACAATTGAATAAAGATGCTAATTGGGGATTAGTTTGCAATAACAGCTGACAGGCCCCGAGGATCCATTCTGCTCTCTAATAGTCCATGGATGCAGAGCAATCCGTAAGGCAGCGTGAGGGATCCCGTCTGTTACCAGGAGTGAGCTTCTTGATTCACAATGGAGACTGCACACGGCAATGAGCTTGCTSTGGGGAGAGGTTCTTCCGACTTAGAACCTGCACGCTGCTGCCTGGCAGATGTTGCTTGTTTGCTTTGGCCTAGGGAGAATAAGGGGAATTTAGCTTTTACATCATATATTTACCTGACCAACACGGATAGCTCTTGTTCTGAGCTGTCTGGAGRTGAATCAGCTTTGGAACAGGAGCACAGTAGCTGATTGAACACCGAGAGCTTTCAAAATGTTAATAAGGACATTGCACAATATCTGGATAAGAGCAAAGGGATTTGYCTCTTTGAGCTTATTTGCCTTGACATGTCTAACATTAGAAAGATGATGTTCAGCAGTATCAGTTTATTCATTTGCAAAAAAAATCCTTAGATAATTCAGTATTGGGTAAAGACTGAAAGGGATTCTTATATCYTGTCACCATGTGAAGTTACCAAAACTTAATCAGGTATGTCAGACTGGAGATGATCACGTAACTCTTCTGACCCTAAACCAGTAAAGATCTCTATGTATTATAGTAATTTATAATTTTGTTTGGTACTGTACTAGAGGGACACAAGTTAATCTCCAGGTCTGCATAAAAATAGGGTTACTATTTGTCAATGTTTACTAACACTGTCCAGCTGGAGGAAAGAGCTTAATCTCAGAAAATCTTTGACTTAATTTACATGATCTTTATACCATACCCTTTCCTGAAGAGGTGAAAGGGTATAGTATCTCCAGGAAGTCTTACAGAATATATGAATTTTAGTTACATTTAAAAAAAAAACCAACACCATTAAACAGAATGATATTTATAGCTTGAGCTCACTGACAGACCAGTGCGTTGTAAGCTCACCTACAAATCAAGAATACAAACTCTCTGCTTGCCAACTGCCTGCTTGTGGGGGGTTATCTTCACTCATGAAAATGTTGTAGGCTSAGTGCAAAAAAGGTCTTTGAAGTTTAAATGAGCACAGATGTTTTCCTTAGGCTTTAATTGAAAACAGTGACAACCAAACTCTTTCTACAGTTTTTCTACTCTTTCTACAGTGCGGCCCATGTTTTGAAAGAGATTTCTTCAAATAGGGTAGGACTGAATTCTAAACTTGTTCTCTTTTCCAAAACTCTATCCCTAAAAGGTTCAAAAATTTTGCAAATTCCAAGGAACCATTAGGATAAGACATAAGCATCCTCTCTCTACATCAGATAATATATCAAGAGGAAGAAATCAAGACAAGAAGAAATATTTCATTCTTTAATCTTTTTCTTACACTGAGCATTTCAACAAGACATCTTTCATCAACAATGAAACTGAGTTAATTTGGATTTTATTAAGTTTTTAATGTGGAATTTGTTATGATGACTTATAAGCAAGATGCAGTGTCCATGGTATAATGTAATGAGTTAATGGAATTCTTAACCCTGGAAAATTTGAAGACCACATATTTGGCAAGATTTCTCTTTTGTTTTGAAAATTACAGTGATTTGTCAAAATGTTGGTTGATAATCATGAGAAAGGTAATGAACTAGATTAAAATACTTTCATATACAAGTCAGGCAGACCCTTATACTCAATTTGTCCCATTGATTTCAGCTTCACTGGGACAACATTTGAAACACAGTACAGAGACAGTCTGATACAGTTTAAGGAAGGTAAACATGCTGAGGAAATGTTGAAACTGATTCTGTAAGAAAGGAGTCAATGGCTTATTCTGGGTTTAGCTGAGTACTATAGAAGTAATTTTTAAAATAGAACTAAGGGTGCCTATTTTCTGCCCTTGGACAATGTCATTGAAGTAAGCAACAACTATGTAAAACTAAAAGAGGAAATGTGTGTTTTCATGTGGACTAAATAAGCCCCTCACATGGTTTGGAAACTCATGTGAGAGGCACTAGAATCAGATACTGGTAGGAAGTCCTGCTGGAAAGAACCTTCCAGGTCTCCCAGCACAGCACAGCACCTGCCTTCTGCTGGTACCAGCTACACCTACACCACTGATTACGCACTCCTGTCTAATTTGGGTTTACAAATCCCTAAAGACGGAGGTAGCTGAGCTTCTCAAGTAATTTCCTCTGATGTTTAACTGGCTATTCTTATCCCAGCAAAGCCAAGCTTGCTGAGAGCAGAAACACAAGATCGTGTAAGGCAGAAGTGCACGAGTGCCCTTCAGCTCCTGTGATGCTCACGGTTCCACGTGTGGTGAAGATGTTCCCACTGCCTGCTGTTGGTCCTGCTCTGAGCCTTCATGAGTGCTGTGGCACTGGCTGGGGAGGCTGGTGAGTCATTCTGGCTGCCTACAATCCAGTGGAGCCCTGAGTCTATTTCTGCACACAGTCAACAGATGGGAGAATTCACAAAAGCTGAATTTGGCAGACATTGCTGGAAGTCTCGATACAGCCCTCAGTCAGTTAGGTAACCCAGTCTTATGAACAGAAGTGTCTAAGGGCCATTAGCTTAGGAGGACCAAAGAAAGTCAACTTCTTAAC
Organism: Amblyornis subalaris; assembly: GCA_018881555.1. Classification (NCBI taxonomy): domain Eukaryota; kingdom Metazoa; phylum Chordata; class Aves; order Passeriformes; family Ptilonorhynchidae; genus Amblyornis; species Amblyornis subalaris. The sequence continues at coordinate 297,788 of JACAXG010000250.1, read as the reverse complement.
CCCAGAGGCACAACAACTCTATATAGGTTTCAAAATTGGTTTGTCTGAAGTAAGTAATCAAGAAAAGCAAGAAGTGATTTACTGAGGGGTTGAAAATAAAACAGGTTGGCCATCAACAATACCTTAGCTCTCCAGAGCACCTTGTGCCCACATTGTACCAAAGACAAGCTTTGCATAACAGAGGAGAATTCACTTCCACATGATTACAGTTGTAGAGTCCCTGGAGGCAAAAGAACAAGCAAAGAGACCAGGCTTTTCATCATCATTTATAAGGACTTYAGAGGTCTGTTTGAAATGGTGAAAYGCTGCTTACCTCCATTTTACAACACTTTGAGGCACAGAGCTTTGCAGAATACTCTGTTTAACTGTTCRGGATTATTACTTGTTCAGGTCTTTCCATTTAGTGACCTGTCTCATTTCAAAATCCTTCATGTTTTCCCATTACCATACTAACTGCAATTTTTTTTTTTTTTTTTAATTTTAGGTTTGCCTAATTAAAGCAGCAAAAAGCCATAAATGCAAACATATTTAAAATCAAAAATAATCTTACAAGTAAATCTGAAARGTACAATTCTTGTTCCTCTATTTAAATGGTAAATTGAAAATTAATACCTATGCAGACTAAATCAACTCAACAAATCATGGAATAGAAGGCAATTAAGTGGACCTGTCAAATGAGAATTAGCACTAAATACAGCAACCCTTGATCCTGCACAGTAAATCTTGACTTGTGTGATTAGTTGCTCTGCTTTACGTGGGGAAAGGATTTGTGGCATCACACCCAGAAATTGCTGCTTGGTCCTGGAACTCGCACTAAATCTGTACAGCTCTGCAGCTCTATGATAGATGTAGAAATGCATATATAAGTATCTCTTGAATCAGGCAGAATCCAAAATTAAAGTCATATATTCTATTCAGTGTCCAAATGAAAATCTCTGGTTATTTGAATATGACATTACTTGCCTCTGGCATGAACAATGACACATTGAATCTCAACATGGAAAGTCTATTCTTTTGCATTTTCCATTGTTTTCTGATTCTATTTTTGCTTCAGATTTATCAGCTGTACAAAAGAGAGTTTCTGTATGCACTCTCTGGGTTGGGTGCTGTTCTTTGAAAACCATTGCCAGTTATGAGGAGTTTGGAAACATGTGTTGCATTCCAGTTTGAGTCACTGAACTCCCGAAGATCTGTGTGTGATTGTACTATGTAAATCCATTTGGATTTCACACAGGTAAAGTCAGCTGATCTAGGGTTAAGGAATATGAAGGGGTCATGCAAGATTTCAATCTGCTTCTCCTGCTGTCTTGAAGAATCCATACTCCACTGTCCTGGGGTAAATCGTGATAAGGTCATAATGGCTCCAAAATTCATTTGGCTCCAAGAATTTTTCCATTTACCCGTGCAGCCTAGACTAATCCTCTAGGAGCCCTCAGTAGCCAATGCAGAGAAAAAGCATGCACAAGTTGTRTTCATTTTACCTCTCTTTATCTCTCAGCATAGGGCAATGTGAAACATTTCTCTCCTGATGCCATGTAGAGCCCTCAGGCTGAACCTTGCCATTATCTTCCAGTGAATTCCAATGGGTTTATGATTAAAACCATGTACTATTACCCTGGGTAAGAACACAACTCAGTACCCTCACAAACATGTAACAGAATATTCAGACTGTACAGAATTTTTGGATTAATATTTAAAATGACACCTTATGATCTCTTCTGGTGGAGAGCAGGAAACTGGAGAAAACACACTGCAAATAGGGAAAGGGTTGAAAAGGTCAATCATCTTTTCTATGTAAATCATAGACTCCATATCCAGTGCATGAATTTTTCCTCCCACTTCCCTGAAATGCAACAATAAATTATCATGTAACAGAATTATGTATTTAAAATGAGCCTCCTATCATTCTTTTTTTCCCAGAGTGGGCAATTTTGCTGAAGGTTTATTTACTGGTATTCACACACTTGAGTTCAAATGTCTGTCTTGACAACATGAAAAGATACAAGTTTCCTGATGCTTTATTTCTCTTCCAGTGCCTCTGTAGAATTCAAGGGGTCTATGTTCATAGAAATATATAGAAAATATATTGGAAAATGACCTCTTCTGATGATCTCATTTGAAGTACTGTTCTCCATTAGAAAACGTAGCTTGTGTATTCACAGATGTGCACACCAGTACAGTTTGCTGACCTCTAAAATTTAGCGTTAGGCATAAAAACCAGCATTCATCCCATTTTGTTAAATGTCTCTGTAGAGAGAAAGGGACACTCTATACATGGCGCTGTGTGCTGCTTCTATAAATTTAATTTATTTTTATGTGTATTCATAGTATAAATATAAAATAATTTTACACTTCTTATTTTCTTTTTAAACTTTTCCTATTTTCACTTTTTCTATTAAAGACTTTTTTTTTTTCTATTTTGGTGAAGATGATGGGGATAATGGGGTTTTGAAAGGCAAGTATTTTTTCTCACTGAAATTTCTTAATGAAAATTTTAAATTCCAGACAGTCAAAAAATGTGAAGGCAAAAACCCCCTTCTGAATAAAAAGGAAATCACRTTGTTTAAAATCAGGATCCACAATGTTCTTTGACCACTAAATTATTATACAGGGGTGATTCTGTGCTGTCAAAAGTTCTTCAATAGTTTCCTCTCCAACTTTTCACTCTTCCACCAGTTTCTCAATACTCTCCTGTCAATTATTTAAYAAATATGATAATATAATTGTCCTCTAGGTACCTCTCACCCTGTTTTATGCACTTGAAGCTGTCCTTCCTTTCAGATCTTTTCAGTTCTATTGGTACATGTTTTAATGTGGACCTCTTGTTGTCACTGTATGTTCCTGCTTGGTGTTTCAGTGTGAACTAATTCCTCTGTGGTGGGAAGATCCCACTGCCTCAGAATCCTTAACATGGAGATAAACAACATATTATTCTTAGGGGGATTATAAACATTGAAGTTTACAGAACACTGCAGGGCCAGAGTTGTCTTTGCTTACTTGTAAGAATTTGCACAGGAGGAATCTAAGTTTTGATCTATGTTCATGAAATTTGCATTGTGCATTACCAGACCACCTGCACTACACAGCTGATCAGAAACAGGAACAATCACATGTTTGCATTTCTGCCAAAAAATTATTAGAGAGCATCATACGGTGMCCATGAGGTCCCCTAGGACAGCCTTTACACTGACKATGAAGGCACAAGTGAAACCAGATCTTGCATGASCGCAAGTATYCTATTTGTACACCTGACAGAGTTTTCCATTTTGGGTCACGTAGGAGGAACTTCTGAAATTCTTATCAGATGTTCTGAAACTGAATGAGGCTTCTCAGGAAACCATAGGCTTGTCTCTTCCCCATATATAAGCCATAGCCACTTCAATTAAACCTGTTTCAACTAATCAGCTTAAAATGAGAGTGTTTATATTGTTATCTCTTGTAACCTAGTACAACTTTGAAGTTAGCCCATCTTTGAGCAGGAGCTGGACCAAATAACCTCCAGATGCTCCATCTATCTTGAGTTTTTATGTGACTCTGTGATTTAAGATCTTAAAAAATAGAACGCCAAGTTTAACCAAATTGATTTGCTTAAGCTGGTAAAAGAAAGATTTACCTGAACTCAAACAAAATTAGATCTCCCTCACACTGGGTTCATATAAGCACTTCTATTTCTGAAGAAGAAAGGGAAGGAAAAAAACAATCTGCAACCCAGCAGCTCCAGTTTAATTCTTTACTTCCCTTTTTACTACTTCTGTGACCTTAAATACCTTTCTCTGTGTTTCAGATTTCTGGAAATAAAATAGTAAAAATTGTCACTTTGGCCAGCCTTGATATGAGGGGAAAACCATAAAATCTTCGCAGATACCACAGTTATGCAAACCATGTGTTTTTGCCACAGATAAAAGCCGAGCTACCTTGGTATATCTCTCTAAATAAACACATACCTTTACTTCCAGAGCTGTAAAATATTGCCCGTGGTTGAAAGCTGGAAAGGGACTGCTTCCCAGCTGGGCAGAGAAAGTCAACAACAGAACTTTCAAACAAAATGTTCCATGCTGGAGAATATGACATTATTTCCTGCAAATTATGCAGACCTGTGAGACAACAGGTTTATGGCAGCAGGAGATGCCTCCAACTGGCTCCACTTTGTGCCCAAATTGCAATGAGGTTCTAACCTGGCACACTGAAATGAACAGCTCTCAAAGAGCACAATGTATTTTTGACACAGCCTCCSAAAATTTTAAAGGTCAATATGAAAGTCTGAGGCAGAACAAACTCTACACACAGAAAAAGGCCTGACTCAGACTGGGAAGAAATAACTTCGCTCTAAGAAATCAGATCAGCTAAAAAAATTGCATTTCCATGGTTTCTTAGCACCTCTGATTTGAAGGCACAAGTTACCTAAAAGATTTATTGGTGTGATAAATACAGATCTTTACAACCCAGCCAATAATTTGAAACTTGCAGACTCAACTGGAAGAGAAYGTGAAATGCCATAAAATAGCAAACCAGGTAAGGTTCCACATGTATTCTGAATCAGAGATGCAAAATAGCCCTTAAAAAGTTATGCCAGTCTATTTCCACCTGAGATCATGCTACCTGCTTGAGGATCTCCCTATATAGGCATAAAAGTTTCTGTTTCAAATTAATTTTTCGTTTTAAAAAGTGCTGATGCGACAGCTCTCATTCCCATTGGTAGGAGGTGTTGGTGTTATGTCTTTCTGAAAATTAGGCCACTTATTTTAGGCACATAAATATATCGGCCCAGGCTTCCCTGTGCCACTCTGTGGATGCAAAGCAGCCACGTACCTGTCTTAGTTGGTCAATTAGGATGAAGTACTGGCTTGAAGTAAAAGCAGCACTTGTGAAATTAACCTGCTATAATTTTTTTTTCTGATGTGCTATAAAATGCTTGCTAGGTGTGCTAGATTTATCACCTAAATGTCTAGAGTTGGGGAAATGATCCAAAAATCTTAAAGCTTTTGACTGAGATAAGTAGCCTGTCATAACAGATTTAGCAAGTGATCATGCAAACCACAGGAAAAATACTCAGTCTTGTGGCATAGAACGAACGTCCTATTTACAGAAATGCTGTGTTACTTGCTTTTGGTGAAAATCAGAAGATTCAATGCCTTTGGGGTCTATTAAGCAAAGCCTTTAAGTACAGCTGCATTGCCAGCTCCCACTAGTTTACTAATGCTGTAAGGATATTTGCTGCTTTGTAGAAGCACCTGGGTTAGTTTGAGTACTGGGACATTTTTCTTTTGCAGGAAAAATGCAAACTTCTTACCAGCACTGTCAAAGAAGGAAGCTTGAAACAGTGGCCTAAGTCAAATACAATTGACCCAAAAGGTGGGTGCATGTACATATTGTACACATGTGTATATAGATATACATATAATATTTATATACACACATAAACATGCATATACTATTGATATCAGGAGAAACATGATCCAGGATGGGACCTTGATTAAGCTGTTTGTTTGAACAGAATTGTTGCACTGAATCCAGACTGAAGAGCCACAACTGGCAGATACATCTACTAGCTTAGACACTCGAACTCCCCTTTCATTAGGCACCAACTACAGGGTGGGTTTTTTGCCTTTTTTTATTTTTTTTGCAGGGGTAGGAAGAGAGTAATAGGGGGATGCTCTAACATATCTGCCTTCTAATGAGCAGAAAGAGGTTTTCAGAGGAGGTAGATGTGGGRGTGTTCTGGAGAACGTGTTTCTTGTCATTTCTATTGAAAGCAAGACCAAGGTTAGGTAGAAAAGATTGTGTCTCATTTGGCCATAATACAGCTATCCATAGTAGGATCTCTGTTTCACCAGAATTAGACATGAATGAATGAAGTGTCATTTTGTGTTTAAGAAGATGTAATTTTTTTTGGCCTGAARTACATAAAATCTGGCTACAGAGCTTATAATTACATCTCCTGCTATTACACAGTTATAATTATTGAGGGACTTTGCCATATGTCTTTGTAACCTCAGAAATATGAAAACCTTGGCATAAAAAATATAATGCATAAGATCATTTGAAGTATTTAAAGGCTTCTCATCATAGGTGCTTCTGGTATTTTATTGTAGACCAAAAGCACAGCTCAGTGCCATTTCAGCTATTAATATGTTGTATATTGTTTCCATGGAAACTTCTCAACAGAATTCTCATTGTGGGATCATCAGACACATTGTTTAAATAATGCTTTTATAATAGGAAGCTATCAAGTAATAATGAAGMAATAAAAAGATTCTTGTTATAAGGCAGATTGTCTAAGGAAAGCAGAAATCAAAAGGCAGGCTTGCTACTTGCACCAAAACTTGGATAATGTGTGTTTTGCAACATGTTATAATGTAGGTTTATTAAGACAATTCAGCCACTTCTTCGAGAGACTAAGCAGACAAGAATAAAAGAAGAATCACTTAAAAATATATTTTTCTCATTAAGGGGTTTTGTTGTTAAAGAAGGTGAAGATCATTCCAGTATTCTTATACTGGATATTTAATATAATAGATACCACATAGCTAAAGCAAGGCTGTACATTGAGTTCCTAAATTGGCACAGAAGTGCAGAGGGTTACAAGACAGGCTCTTACATAACAAAAGAGTCCCTACATTTTCTAGGAATCAATATCCCAGGGAGGAGTGGCTCCCTGAGGGACAGCATTTGAGAATYCCAGTGTTTTTCAGACATTCTTCCTTTCTCTGATGTCAACAAATGCCTCTGGTCCACCAGGCTGTGGGATGGCTTCATCAGTGACAGCTGAATTATCTACAGACACACTCCTTGCAATGCTTTTTGTCTCTGTCCACAAGGTCAATGTCAGAGACACTCTGAATTGATGTTTTAGACCTTTCATTGTCAAGAACTTGCTTTGCCTGTTCAGAGCATTTTTGGGGTTTTTTTTCAGGCTTAAAGTCAATGAAAATTAAGGAAGCAACCTGCTTTTAAGAGAAAAAATAAATCTAAGATAAAGCTGAGTTACAAATCAACAATGGTAGAGACTGTAATTCAAGATGATGTTGGGAACTTGAGAAAGGAAAGAATTTCCAGCAAGTGCTAGTTTTTCTTAATAAGAAATCAATTCTGCTGTGTCCTCTAATGAGATGTCACTGAATCATTTATATTTGTAAACTGCATGGTCTGGGAGCAAATTTTTTAAATTGTAAGAAACTTACTGAAAATATATTTCTTATTTTAAATTTGGTTATATTCCATATTCTTGTAAAGTGTTGTTGCACTGATGTGTGATATGGATTTTTAAATTGCATTATATGTGTGTTTCGTTTTATTAAATTTTTAATAGCTTTGCTATTCAACACATTGGAGACTAGTTTTGGGTTTCTAAATGATGATTTTAGAAGGTAATGTAATATTAAAGAGTGTCAGGATAGCACATAAATTAGTTAAAAATCCAGATGGGCAACTGCAACAAACTCTTAMGGGTTTATCATTAGTATGCAGTTCTGTAAAGTATCTTCTGACAGTCACTGCAAAAGACCAGCAAGTTTTCACTTGCTGGAGACTGTACTTTTTAAAAATTATCATCAATATGCACTCATTCACTTTTCTGGCCTTTATTTTTGTCCCATAATAAGCCTAAACAACACCATTATTAGATTAAATWCACTGAGTTCAGTATAAAACTCTCCTAAATTTTTTCCTTTACTTAGCTTGGTTTTTTAGGGGAAGGTTTCTGGTGGTATTGTCTTGGGAYGTATTTTCATAATTCTTTTAAAGCAGAGGTAGTTAATTTCCTAGAATCACCCTTTGCTCTTAATTATGAAGGCACAGCATGGCCAAATGAGCCAGTTTTGTAGTAGAGGTGGATATAATGTGTCTTGGTATAATGTGCATTAATAGTTATAACTGTCTGTGCAGTTTCATTCTAAGCATTATCTCTGAAAATTCCAATTCACATTTCATGTGATCCTGGACACTATTTTCTTTCCTTCTCTTGGAATGAAATAGGTTAAAAACAAAACTGGCCCTTTCTCTGCAGATCATTTTGATGCTCTTGTGGCCATTCATGCAGTTTCCAACACTCTTAAACCTGTATTCATTTAGGATATTGCAAATTAATAGCTGCAAAATTAATATTGATAATTCACAGGAAGGAAGAAGTTGAACTGCATTCACCACTTCTGTTTCTGGCCATGACACAATATCGGCTGGAGCTCACAAATCTGGGCAAGGATAGAAAATTGCCCAGCCAGGATCAGATCAGACCCTTCCTCTCTAAAGAGTGCCTGAAAAGCACTTTTAGTACATATGATTCGTACATCACTGCTTTCTCATTTTTCAGCTTTATTGGACACTCCTTGGATGCACCTGTAATGTACTTTTGACATTTACATTGGGATGAGACGATTAATTTCATAGAGATGGCTGATTTGCTGTCATAATCAGTGGCCTTACTAAAAGGCTTTTAAGCAACTACCTTGGATAAATGTTGTTATTTTGTAGCGATAAGAGGCCTCTGTGCCTGCATCAGAGGCTGTGGTTTAACCTCAYGCGTTGACTGCCAGAAAACAATTTCTGAAATGAATTCTGTTCCCTGCAACAAACGATTTTCCCCTAACAAATTGCAGGAAGAATGAAAACACCAAACAGGGTATCGCAGCAACTCGATTAGCTACAAACAATTCCTTTGTAAGCCTTCATTTTTAATTGCTTTTGTGTCCCTCTCCCTTCATCATACCCTAGTTAAAGAAGTTTAAATGAGGGGTTAGACTCTTTCAAGCTTCTCTGTTTAAAGACAGTCAATACCATACCCTCCCCCTGCTTTACCAGCTCTTGAATGCAAATTCTTTTTCAGTAAGACTGACTCAGAGTTACCTCCGGAGATGTGGACTTTGTGATTGCCAGAAGATAACTGCTATGRTAAGTAAAAAGCTTGTTTATTTTTTCAGATTTTTCTGTTCTGGTCAACAGGAAAATAATAATAACAGAAAAAAAAGCCTGTTGATCTGGGGTTTTACTGAATGTTATTTGAAATAATGCAACCAAAACAAAATCCACAGCCTGGTTTAATTAGCACTCCAATCCAACAGCATCAAGGATGGGAATTTTTAAACAAGTRTTCATTTGCCAAAAATTCTCACAATTCTCTTGAAAAAATGAGGCTTTACTCTCATATATGACACCCTAGTATGATACTCAGGCAAAAGCTGGACCTTAAATATTTTAAGCATTTTATTCAAAAAGACCACAAAGTCTTYGAATGTTAACTGATTGAACAATTTAAAAGAGACGTTTCTGGGGAAAAATAAAAGTTTTTAAACAAAAATTTGGATTGTGGAAGAGATTTTCTGGCCAAGTACAGGAAGACAGCAATCTCACAAAATGTGTTAATGGAGACCCTTGCAAGGAGACAATCCAAGAGCTAAAACTTCTGAACAGAGAYATGAAATTCGTCTGAACACAGAAAACTCACTGCTGCTTGTGCATAGTCTGCCTGGTTAGGTCTGGCAGTGTGCTGAGTTACTGGACAGGGATGTGGGCAGTCCCTTACATGCACAGTCCAGGCTGTCACGGTCTCTCTCCATGTACCAAGCAAAGGATGCAGTTGACAGAGCGAGAAATTCCTCTGATGAAGTCACTCCACCCACTCTATCTTCTTATAACAACTGATGTGGCCAGCAAAACGGCTCATGAATGGTAACAAAACCAGCATTACCTTAGGGGTCATATCAAAAGCAYAAATCCATGCCAACTTTTTGTGTCTGTGCTCTAAATTCCCATAGTTTCACAGAACAGGTCTCATCCTTTTGTGATATGCCATGTTGAAATCAACATTACATCCAGGCCATGGCTTTCAACATGTTTTATAGACAAATGAAATTAAGCAGCAAGGATTAGGTGATCAGCCAATCTAAATTGATATAACTCTTGATTCCTGTTGCCAAATAATTCCCTGTTATCAGTGGTGATTTTTCTAGAATAACTCCTAAGCCRCAATCTGAAACAAGAAGAAAGGCTTTTTAATCCTTCATAACCTTCCATGAAGTAATTCCTCTTTTACAATAGTAGGCTCTGGACCTGTTGGTCAACTTAGTGCCTGGAATAACAATGAATGATGAAGTATCTTCTCATCTCAAGAGCAGGCACTTACYTGCATAAATCTCTCATGTAGAGATAAGCAATAGCTGTAAACCCAAATGGGCTTTCCTTCTGAAAGGTCAGCTTTTGAAAGGATTTCCTCAGTCCCCTGGAGCCTCAGCAAAAGATAACATTTCAGAACTTGTCTTTTGCTTTCTACTCTATTTAATTAAAGTGCGCTGCTCACTTTGATGGAAATACATTTCCCTCATGATTAAAAAGCTCTTTTGATTAGATCATTTTGCATAGACAAGTGGCCTGTAATAATAATAAATCAGAATATTTTTGAAACAACTTTCTCATCTGTTAATAAATTGTAATTCAATTCTACGTGGTAATTGACCAGTACAGAGGATACCTCACCCACCAGTTGAATGTATCACTGGCACTGGTCACTAGAACTCCTTCTAAGTGGATTACAATCTTATTCTTATGCTATAGAGAAAGAAAGTGGGAAAATACYAGTCTGGATCAGTGCTAAGAGACTGTATGTATCTCAGCTGTATCTCTATCTTGTAATCTGAAATGCAGGAAAAGTGCAGTACAAGGAGCCGAACTGGCTTGATGGGAGTCTTCTCAATTTTAAAAGCTGAACAGTAACATAAATAGAGCATTAATCCTGAAAGAATAAATCTTTCTGTATGATTTCTAACCGTCCCAGGTCCCTGGTGTAATTTTCTGATTTGTGTTGATCTGAGATGACAATGAGCAGAACAAGCTTGGGTGTCATTTTATTAATCTGTGGTAGATGTGTGCCAAGGTACAAAGAGTATCTTTGGTCTGCTTAATGATACATGAGATGCTTGTAGAAAAACTGGAAATAAAACATATCTTTCTCTAGTTTGATTAGACTCTCCTTTCTTCTTTATTACTTRGGAAGAAAGGAGAATATTTACGCAATAAAAATATAAGGATGTTATTCCGCAGTAGACTAGAGACACTGATGCTCTGGCATCTGGGCTGCTTGTATCACGATGGTCCTTGGGGATGGAAACATTTATTTTCYTACCAAAATTAGGATCAAAGAATTGTTTCACAGTAAAGAGAAATTTTACCTTCTTTTTTCTTCTGTAGTATCAGAGAGGAGCTGGAATATTCACCAAAAAAAATATCACTTAGGTGACTAAGGATTATAATATTTGGCCTCAAAACCTGTTGTTTGTTTTTTGCACTAAATTTCACATTCTTAAAGTTTATATAAATGGTCACTGATATTTCTGAAAATAACCACAAAATTTGTTGGTGTTTTTTTTTTTTTTTTTTGCTGGTCAGTAAAAAGATTAGGGGAAGGAGCTCATTTGCTATGTTAAACCCAAGCTCTCAACCCAATTTCCTCAGCTCGTCTGGAAATTAATGCCTTCCTTAAACTTGTTTGATCCTGGTGTTTTTGAAGCAAAGGCCACAGTGTATATAAGTGACAGGCTTTTATCCCCCTGAGGCTTAGCTGAAGCCACCATGCTGTGACCTGTGCTGGATAAGAGTTGGGTCCTTCAGAGCTAACAGATAATGAAACGCTGGGCTGCTGCATCAGCTGACTTCTCTGTTCATCAGCCCCAGCTAAAGGTCAGATGACACATCTCAGGTGACAGAAGAGAGATAAACTCAATACATCATTTTCCCTGATCACTTCAAATGTGAAAGTAAACAAGGTAAATATTTTGGTGCAACTCATTATCTAACTGCTGTTAACTGTTACAATTCTTTTTTTTTTTATATATTTAGAGGTATCAAGTAATTGCAGAATCTGCACTTAATGCATATGTATTTTCAATATCTAATTGCAGCAGGATAATATATCAAAGTGCTCCTTTAGCAAGAGCATATTCATAAACCTCTTCTAGGACTTATGGCACAGAAAAAGCAGATGGAATTCCAGCAAAATCCTTAGGTCACAAATAAAAGTGACATGAATCGGAAAGACTCTTTTATGAGAGAAAAGCATGCCAAGGGAGTTTTAAATTACAGGCATTTCCGAGGAAAGGATTATTTGGAAATCTCAATCTCTCTGAATTGGTCCTGGAAACTCAGTCTTAAACACGATACTGAGCTCCTTCAGYACATCCCATGCCAACAGCAGTGAAACCTGAGAAACCTCAGCGCTTTAGCAGCTCTGCTCTGTGTGGAACAGAGGGGGAGCGGAGGCTTCAGGGTAACTGAGGTGCTCTCCTGAGACTGAGGGCAGTCAAGTTTTCATCCTGGATCTGCCACTAATCTGCTTTGAGCAACCTACACCCACCTCTTCTGGTTATTTAAATGACAGGTTCCCCAGCAGAGACTGTCACAGCATAAGGGATCTGCAGACACTTCCCAGGACACTGATGCTCCTCAGGGAACCTGACACAATTCCCTGCMGTGGACCTGGCAGAGGGGGGCTCTGGGCTCTGGGCTCTGGGGAGGTGCAGGCTCAGCATTTGAGCGGGGTCTGTGCACTGCTGCTCACAGCTGATCCTCCTTTTACGTGCACAATATCTTTATAACTCTAGAAGGTGGCTGCCTGCACACACAGCTGACATTTTCCTTCCCTTCATTTCTTTCAACACATGCACTGAGGCATGTTTTTTCCCCCTAAATTAAGAAAACGTGTATCTCTTACATTGAGAGCTGGCAGCTGAATATAGTGGAACGGAGCAGTGATCCTAAAATGGCACATTTTTAAAAATCTAATTGATTTTTAATACGTAATTAACAAAACATTGGTCCTATAGGACATTTCCATATATTGTTATGTGCCATGGAGATCTAGTATCATCTTACATTACCAAAGAGGTAGGACTATTCTTTAAAACTCCTCATAAATATAAAATTTATTACATTTTTTTTCTTTTTTTTCCCTATACAAAAGCACGGTTTGCCTGTTAACTTTACTTACTACATTTGCATGGAAGTGCTGTGACTTCAATACATGGACATCTCCTTTTTATTCCTTTCCTTTGCTGCTTTCCATAGCAGAGAAGTAAAATATTGTCTCTGACCATGGGAGCAAAAATAAATGTCGATTAAGGTATTGATTTAAGACCAAGAAAWCTCCAAATTTCAATCTAACATATTAAAAATGTGCAGTTTGAAAAAAAGCATTACAGCCCACAAAATGTTCTGATACAACCATGTCACCTACATAAATACTCAGGTTAGAGGAATCTTTTAGCTTTAACATGTAAGACACAGAATATCTTCCCTTTCAGGAGAATATGTCATTTCCAAGAGAACTGCGCTGGATCAGAGATTTAATTTCTCTTCTTGAAAAATCGTACATTACAGAAACAAAATATATCTTCCATATTTGTAACAACTCATAGTATGCCTGTTAACAAAATGTTATTTAAAATAACCCTTGTGTTCTTCTTTGTTTTCTCATTCTTTTCACTAAGGAACTTAGTAAAAAGCTTTTCATAGAGCAAGGTCTTTAAAAAAATTATGTGTTTCAATAATATTATGAGATAGGAAAACACTTTTGTTTCAACAGTTTCCCAACAATAAAGAGGTAAAATAATTAAAAACTTATGGAATTCTATTTCAGGAAATTGCTCATAAAAGGGGAGTATCAGAGAGAAAGAAACCTAACCAGTAATGTTCCCTTTGTTCCATCTCTGCCTCCTTAAACAGTAAGATTCCTCATTTTACTGACATGCAAAGAGGTCTGACACCCTGTCCAAAATAAAAGAAAGCATTGACAACAAAAGAAATATTGGGTATTATCTGGTATGCCTCACTGGAACACAATGCTTCTGAGTACCTAGGAAACCTGTAAATAGCCAGGGATGTAAAAGTGTTGTGACATTAGCCTGTCAAATATTTCAGTATTAACGCTCTTGTTAGAGACTCATCAATAGTGGAGTCCTCCCTCTCTGGAGCTGTTTATAACTTTCTGAATAACTTATTTATCTGTGAAGCATTTGCAGATCCTGAACATTTTATCACCTTGTAATATAAAGGTCTGGAATGCATAGAAAAAGCCAAATTTCTGCAAGGATGGCACCCAGGGGCTTGGAGAGCAGTGCTGGAGACAGGCTGTTTGCAAATAAACCCACAGGGGCCAACTGCAGCCTTCAATTTTTTCACTTAAATAATTCTGGTTTCCTACAAAACTGCTTTTTGCTGCACCATTTCTGGATAATGAGGAATGWTTTAGGCATACAAATACTGCAAAAATTTTTTTTGTAGCTATTTTAATTTATAAAATGTCACCATCATCTAGTACAGCTGGTGATACAATTTAAYGTATCTTAACACAGTGAAAAAAGAACTCAATGGACATATAGCATTTCATGGGCATCCTGTATACTGAAGTTCATTTGGAAAACATATTTGAATGACATGTGCGGAAGATAATTAAATATCTTTACCATGACCAGAAATAAAACCAGGTTAGGAGCAGAATAGTTTTGACAGCAAATCCAGAGGTTGTTTGAAGATAATTTCCCTCTTTTCCAAAAGTACCTTATATTTTGTCCTTTAAGGAAAGGATCAAATCCTATAGAAAGCTATGACCTGGAAAAAAGTCAAAGATCATGCTTAAGAAACTGCACTACATTCCTTGGGAGCTGGAAGGAATCAATACAAGGGCAAGTGTGTATGAAGAGTGTCTGAAAAGGTGTATCTTGAAGCCTTTTCCCTTTGCTTTTAGCTGCCAATGGAATTCATTGCTGACTTAAAAAAATCCATAACAATATGTCATACAATATGCACCTCCGGTCCACAGATCAACAGTGAGTAGTGGTTTTGTGCTAACAGGAATGCGCTAATAACACAATTTTTTAAAAAATGAAGACTCCTACCACGCCAGGTGTTCACCACAGCAGATACTATAAAAATGAGAATGTTCTCAGTCTAGCACCACCTCGAAGAGAAGAGAGGTTCTTATAAAGAGGCTGCCCTTGGTGTGCTGAGAGGGATAGGAATGGGTAGAATGTATACAAAAGACTGCTAAAAGTTGTAAATGTTTGCCTGAAGACAGTTTCAGGTGGAGGCATTTTRAATTGATACTAGATGTGTGTGTTGTGTTGGCTTGCAGACCAGTGGAGGTGAGAGATCTGAAARTGTATCCGGCAGATACTGGAAGCAAATTTCTCATTTCAAAGAGACCAAGTCTTTGGAGACTGTCTAACTCCTGTCTTTCTAGAAGCCTTCATTTTCTCTTTGTGTCTATAACCGAGAGCCATTTGACATAAAATTACATAATGGTTGCCTTTATTTCTCCAGTTAATTGGTAGACTAACACTTTGAAAAATGTCATGCACTGTCTGCCACAGCTCATTTGTATCGCTCTTCCTTCTTTACCTAAACTCCTGCATGATTCCTCTMATTTAGAAAGCCGGTATTTTGTCTTTAACCATAAAATATTTGTGTGAGAACAATTCACAGAGGCGTGAAATAAAGTTGTTTCTAATGGCACAAGTTCTGAGGAACGCTGCTCCCTTACAGCTTCRAGGATTACAAGTGTTCGAGCACTCTCTGACCTTCAAAGCTTCTCAGGCAGCCAGCAGTCATTAACTCCAGCAGGAGGCTAAGCCCTGAATATTGTGGAATGGGGGTTTGACTGACTCACCTGAGTTCAAAGAGATGTTCAACAGCAGAGCAAAGATTTGACCACAAATTTTGGAAGGATTGTTGAACAAGAAAATCATCGCTTAATCATCCCTTTCACTTTATGAAGATGGATGGAAAAGGCAGAGGATAAGTCTGGGTGGTTGGTCTTTGAGGTTGTCCACTGTCAAGGACTGTTGTAGTGCTGCACTGCTGTGCATAGGCAGTTTKGAGACTAGGCTTTAGGTTAAGTGAGATATTGTCCCTAATCGTGTTACTGCCAGGGGACTCTCAGGGGTGGCTTAATGGTGGTGATGGCATGTTGAGAGCAAGTTAATAAACAAAAAAAAACCAACAAGGCTTACTTGTCATCCTGGTTCACGAACCCTGACAATAGCAATAGTCAGTTTATCTAATTTTAGAGATCTATATAATAAACATCTCTAGCGGAGTTAATTATTCAGAATATTTTTATAGGCAATGGAAGGAGAAAAGTACCTCTAAAGAATGACACAGCTAATGGATTTAGACATCTGTCTTGAAGTGAGAGGTAATCTATTTCTCTCCCCTAGCTGTGAAGAATCTAGACAACCAGCTTATGATTTGTTCCACTGGGTTTCCTCTAGTGAATATTTGCCTAGATGACTGCTTCAGATGGAATGCCCAACCTTCAGACTGCGAAGTGCCTGAATTTCACTATCTCTCTGGCAGTTCCTTCCAGGAGTGAAGTTGTATGATTGCAACTTTAGATTCATCCTGAGAGGGGCTTTGATATTCAGGATACACTGGCAGAAACAAGGTACTTGGGCTGAAGATAGTCCTGAAGCTGTCCATCTTTTATACTGAAGATAAAGTATCTTAGATACTAGAATGGACCTTGGGACATCATTAAAATGAACTGAGCACAGCTCATTTGCACAGAAACCAGACAAAGGTGTTAAAGTTTTAATCAATTTTCAAGTTTCCTCATGTTTTAGAATTATTTATATGCCCTGCATGAGCACTTGCTGGCTGGTGGACAAAGGTTGTCTACCGGGACATCATGTACAAATTCTTGTGAGGAGAGGAATGGAGAAGCCATTCCACATGCAATTGCAGACATTGATTACRTGAATGAATTTCTGGAAATTTCAGAATTTGTGATTTTTTGAGGCCACAGAGACAACAGGCAGCCTGTAACACCAAGATCCAGAAAGCACTGAATATTTTCTACAATTTAAGCTACTTCACATCAGTGTRGGTCAAGATTTTTTATTATTAATTATTTATTTATGTTATCAAAAACATGTTATTGGCAAGTAAAGTTATTGCTAGAAGATTATTTTAACTTAGAAGAGTTTCTTCTTTTCTCCAGCAGGATTGTTTCCATTTACTGACATAAATTCTCTGTTCTAGGATTTCCCATGTAAAAAGGAAAAAATGTGGTTTTCCATTCATAAACTTGGTTGGACAGATGAGACTAGGTCAGCAAGTGAGGCAAGAGATGACACAACAGAGAAAGCCCCAAACCCATCCCAAAGTCAGGAAGAGTCTTGGGTATCATTTGCAATACTGAGGATGCTGCTCTGAGTGGATGCTCATGTCTTACAATTTTCTCTTCCCAAGAGTCCCTGAAGCCCATTAGCCAGATTTCTTCCAGCCAAAACCGAGTTTGTTAATCCAAGTGCTAACATTTCTAGCAGCTATACTGTTTTTTCTTGAGATGGCTTTGTTAGAGATTGCTCTACTGAACTCAAGCAGCTGTGCTTAAAGAGAAATGAGCTGCACAAAAAAATGATTCCCAACTCAGAATGACAGTTCCCTGTGAGCCACCTAATTTATTAGCCTAAAAGCAGAAGAGAAATTTTCACCAAAGATGAAAAATAACCTAAAATACACATCCAAGCAATCCAAGGGGAGGCAACATTCACAGTTCTTAAAGAGGAGAAAGGTGCTGACATCAATTAAAACTTGAAAAAYTGACTTCTCAGCATCACTTCTGTTTTAGCCATTAAAACTTTACTTAAGTGTATAACAATTAGAGGATGTTAAAAAAACTGTAGATGTGGTTCTGTGTGGGATTTTGGGGCAAAGTTTCTAAAAAAAGTCCGAAATTGTGTTTGACAACTAAAGTCTGAATAAAGAACACTATAACAGCCAAACATTGCCCCAGAGCTTGCACAGGCAATAGATATGAAAGAAAAATGTTCATTATTTTCATACCATGCTGAGGCATTCAGTTCAGAGTTTCTGAGTTTGAACAGGTATTCGATTCTGATGAAGGTGGTTGAGATGTTCATTGCCACTAAAATTCAGATTTAGAATTAATTTCTGTACAGTTTAGATTGACAACATGGGGACCTTAGCCTTTGTTTCAGGTTAGTATAGGTCAAATGCTAATGAAAGAAACACCAAACCCCCAAACTTCTCTGGACCTGACCACAAGAACACACAGAGATTTCACAGTGGGAGCTGAGACAAAGACTCGCTTTCTATGTATTTTTTTCTCATGTTGGGATCAACAATCCTCAGTTCTCAAGAATTTTTTTCTAAATGGAGAAGCTTTTCTACCTGGTCATTTCAGCAGGTCATTGTTCCTATTTACAGTGCTGAGTGTGATCAATGAAGCATCAGAACTGTTTTATGTCCCAAAAAAACAAGACAATTTATCATATTTTCTGCTTCTGTTCTCTGCTTTTCCCACAATAGGCTTTTATTTTGGGGCATTACAGTGCCAGCAGGAACATGTAAAAAGAAAAGGCTTGTTCTGGCTGTGTATTAATGCTTGGCACAAAGAGGAACTCYCCTCAGAGGGATTGTATGTGTAATTTTTTAATTATTTTTTTCCCCAAGCTTCTTGCCTGAAAACTGTCATCATCTGGCAGTTCTGCCTTGCCTGGAGCCAAGGTGAAACTGAACTCTGTGCCAGCTACCTACTACCAAAGCAGATGAGCAACAAGGGAGCGAGCATTTTCCAGGTGCCRTTTTTCAAGGAATTATTCCCCTCAGAGAACCCTGGAATGCCCATCCATCCTGTGTCTACTGACCTGCGCCTGAGGACAGTTGCCAGAACTGATTCATCTCTAAAATGGATTAAGTTTCATGGCTTCTTCATATCACTAGTGCAGGACAGATTGAATGAGCAATGCTGTGAAAGATCAAAYACATAAAAGAGGCTTCGAAATGGAGCATTTACCCTTCACTTTACCCTTCCTGTGGAATGGGGCTGAGCTGGCTTTAGGATTCGGAATCCTTTCCAGCTCTCTCTAAGGGCTCTGCTCTAAGTGTGCAGGAAGGAAACACAGGGTCAGGTACACTGCGAGTAACCTTATCAAGGGAATCAAAATACAGCCAGACAGTGAAGTGCTGAGTGCTAAAGAGCCCCGTTCAAACCAGATAAACACCCAGGAAAAGACAAATGCTGGAATGCCTCATCCACTCCAGCATGCACAAGTAAGTGTTTTTTTCAAAAAAACAGAATATCAGACCAGATCTTTGGTAAATGTGTTTCAGAATACATATGTTAATATAGACTGGCTTGTACCTGCTGAAGATCTGAAGGTGTGTTTTGCTGTAGCAGGTGTAAACCCTCTGCCATTTTCCATCCAGTCCAAGGACMTTAGCTCTTTTTCCAGGTGATTTCCATTAGTGCCTCAGTTCAGCTCAGCAGTGCGCTTCTTCAGTGGATCTCCTTATCATCACCATGCAGACACAGATTCAGATTGCAGATGGGGCTCCTAACACACAAACTGCACTCCTCCAGGAAATCATTACACCAGAATAATATGTCAGCACTTAATTTGTCCTAATTGCTATCAGACATCCAACCCGCAGCACCAGAGCTAGCCTGAGGCAGGTGTGTGGTGTAGATGCCAAGTGCTAAGCATCACTTTTTTTGTCTTCATATTGGGCTCACAGCTTGCTAATGTAGACCCAGACATTTTTTTCGGAAAGTAAAATTTTGTCAAAATCTTATTTCAGCAGGTTTCTCCTCTCCTCCGTGGTGWTGTCTTGCCCACCTTGCATGGTACATTAATTTTGCACTTTATACCCTTGCCCTTCTGTAAACACTCGTCATCAAGACTAGCCAAAATCAAAACAAGGTAATAAAATAGATGCCTCTAAAGTATACAATCAAATAAGTAAACAGTGAGTGGGAAAGATCAGCAGCAATGCATAAGGGGGTGTGACAAAGCCCAGAGACACAG
Source organism: Amblyornis subalaris (assembly GCA_018881555.1). Taxonomy (NCBI): domain Eukaryota; kingdom Metazoa; phylum Chordata; class Aves; order Passeriformes; family Ptilonorhynchidae; genus Amblyornis; species Amblyornis subalaris. Next base: position 277,974 of record JACAXG010000250.1, on the reverse strand, counting down.
GGACCGAGCTGCCAGGGACTTGGAAGCTGCTAAGAGAGCAGTTTTATGCTCCAGCCCCAAAGCAAGTACTGTAAAATTCCATTTGAATTTTTTTCCTTTTTTTAGCTGGAAGCTCAAACACTGCCACATGCTGATAGTGATAAATCCAAAGAGGCACAACCTTTGCAAAGCAATTTTTATCAACACTAAGAGGATGCTGCCTCAGCAGCCTGGAAAAGCAGAAAACGTTGARCTTCCTCTAACACATATGGTAATTTTTGCTAAATTTTCGAACGAGTGGTGAATTTAGTGCTTTATTGGAGAGTTTTACAGATAGTTGTGTTCACTGCTAATTAATGTGATGTTAAAAAGTTAAAAAAAAAAAACCAGATGACAAAATTGTGACTGCCCTTGGGCAGGCTGTTACACTTTTAAAAGGCCTTTCACATGAGTTTTGTGCAGTGAGGGCTCTGCCACGCAAAATCACTTTATCAGCTGAGGGAACAATATTGGAGAGGTCAGCTTGATATAATGCAATGAAGCAAATAATATTTTAAACTTCATAGCTGTCCAATAGACACTGATCTCCATCATTAGGTGCCTAAAAAGGCAGTTATTCTGACATACTGATCAAGTCCTGATGAAGTCAATGGGAACTATGGCTTCACTGGTGTCTCAAAATGAGACTGCTTTGTATCTGCATCTGGTGGTGGATTTGGATTCCAGTCCCAGAGATTTGACCCTACAGTTCTGTGAACTGCTGCAACTATCTATGCTTTGAAGAAAAGCCTAGAAAATCAAGAAACTACTCATATGATCAGACACACACCCCCCCCAAAAAAAAAATAATAGAAAAAACCAGCTGAGATATTGGGCTACAATGTGGTTAGATTCAATCTCGGGATTAGCTGATGCTTTAAAACTACACTTAACCTGAGAAGAACTTAGAATTCTGATTCCATGTTTATCTCACAGGATTGAGGCTACCTAAGTCTAAAGCCTGTGGGCCTAATTCTGTGTGTGGCTGAGGGCCTGAGGTTCCTCTGCTCCTTTCTCTATGACTCTTCATCTCACAAGAGCACACTTATTTATACCTACAGAGGATGTGATGCTGCAGATGCTGTTGGAACTGCCTTTCCTTTTACCCACCACCCTTCTAATTGAAACACTTTCCAGGTTGTTGAATATTTACCCCAATACTCCCTTATACCCAAAGAACTTATCAATTGCCCTGCATCCTTCGCAAGACGCTCCTCCCCAGGATAAGGATGCAATTTCCTGGCCTCATTGCTCAAACATCAACTCTTTCACGTGCTTGAGACCCAAGTTTTCATGCTTTCTCCTCCACTTCTTGTTGTCCTTTTCACATTTCCCCACACTAGGAAGTGAAAYAGGTCTCGCCTACCTTCAAACTTCTCCCACTTCCCATACCTTTAAATCAGGACATGTACTCATGCCCTCCATTTTATGCTTCTCTCTTGTTTTATGCTTCTCTCTCTGTGCTTCACAGGCCAACTAAGACCTCAGTCCYATAACCCCTGACATCTTCCCAATTCCTGCTGTCCATCCCAGCTTATGAGTTCCCTAAAGCTGCTTTCTGCAACCCCAGTCACGAATTCAAGTCCCCAGATGGCAAAGCTGCTGCAGAAAGAGCACCAATTAGTTGCAACTTCACTGTTCATTAAATATTATTGCTTTGGGGTTTTTTTTGCAGATGGAGACACTAAGGTCAAGGATAAATCATCTGTTAATTTCTAGAACACTTGGTGTTTGGCTCACAGGTCAAATTCAGTACCCTCAAACAACTAATTGGGTTGCTTGGGTCATGTGAAGGACACCTGAGAAAGAAGGTGAAAGAGAATGAGTTGGAAGATGGAAGAATTATTCCAGTAAACTGGTCTCTTCTGTTCTCTTTAYCAGAACTTTCTGTCCTACCTCCCTTGGTTATCTGACTAGAAATGCATTTGCAGCTGGACCAGAACATTGACCTCTCCCACAAGAGATCACTGGCACTCACTCTGTGCCAGTCCTTATTTCTGGTCGCTAACACATGCCTACACAACTGCTAATACAATGGGCCAGAACGCCACAGTGCCTGCACCTTGAACATAAACATCCTGTTAGTGTTGGTTGACGACATCATTATGAAGGCTGAGAATATATTTAGGAATATCTTGACCCAATATTTCTCCCAGAGGGTGCATTTTCTTTCTGTATTTTCTTTGCTTTACTTTTCATTCTCCCTCTTTAAGGTATTAGAAAGACTATAATAGAAGTCTGAAATATGAAAATATTTGTAATATTGTTCTTGAGCTAACAAAGAGATGATGAAAGTGTGATTACAGCTCCTACCTCGAGAGAGAAAATTGGTTTTGCAGGAGAAAACTTACAGGCAAACTTCAGAAATTCTCCCTTGAAGGTAATGCTGATGCTTTATAATGTTTCTGCCAGTGTCACCACGGACACACTATCATTTTATGGGGATGCTGGAGATGTAAGCAGCTGACATTCTAGCAGAGTCAGCTCTACATGTCACCGTAGGTCACAAACTAATGGCTGGCAGAAAAAGTAGAGCTCAATAAGAAGGAAAAGATTTTTTTTCCAAATGTGCTTCAGGGAAGTAATACCTATGAACACAATTGGTTTGGAAATTATAGAAATAGTGAATAAGAGTGACAAATGTGCAAAGATCCTGTTTCCCCAGTTGCAAGCTGGTTTTTCCTTTTCGCAGCATGGGCAGTGGCATCTATATTAGTCTGTTGTGCTCTTGACTCCCAGCTAGTGCTGTGCTCTACTTCTCATGAGGTTTAGTTACTAACATCACTTAACCCTTTATCTCTGTATTTTGTGATAAAATTTTTGAATTCAACAACCCAATTTATTAAATCCTGAAATACAGAAGATAACTACTGCTGTGAGAGTAGAGCTTGGTGTTAAACCATGGAGCAGCCACTAGTAATGCATTTAAAACTGCCTTGGAGCCACTGTCTTTAGGTAACTCCAGCTGAATCCCAGAAAATTCTCAGGAGGGACCCGTGTTTCTCTTGTGTGGTCTAGAGATTGAAGGGTAGGTAAGGTTTCACCAAGTCTAGTCAGGTCAAACCCCTCTACCTTCACTGCAGACARATATATCACATGCACAGAGTGACCCAGGGTTGTGGTGTCCCTACCCTCATGGCAGGAAGACTAATTTGGACCTTAAGAGAATTTCTACAGTTAGGTAAAGAGAACCTGACTTTTACAAAAGTAGAAGCTAAAAAAGCAAGTGAACAAATAAAAAGACCCTAAGCTTTCAGAAATCTTCTATTGAAGAATTGAAATGTAAACCAGAGCTGAGAATCTGGAGTTCTAACAACAACAACAAAAAGTCTACTGAAGAAGCTTTAATTTTGGACCAATATCCTGAAAAAGAAAGCTTTAATGTGCAACCCAGGTAGGGCAGAACTAAAGTTACATCTGCCAGGACTGAGAGTTCACCTTTTCCCTCTATCTACAGACACAAACTTGAACGAATGTTTTAGTTCTGCAAACACTCAAGAAGCTTAAAAACATGGGTACAATAGGCGTGACCTAAACAAAAAAATAGCTCAGAAAGAGGTAAGGAACATCTAAGCAGTTTTATACTCTTCCAAGTAACCAAGACAATTTCTCTCTCTTTCCCTCACTAAGCATCACACTCAACTTTAGATACCTGACAGTGGTTTCTGTCAAGGCCAGGTTCTTACACCCTTTTCATAGGCAATGAATAAGAACAGGTGCTGCCAACACATATTTTTTTAAACTTATGCTAAAGCTGTGTTGAAATTAAAATCCTCTCCAATCTCAACCATCTTGTGACTGTGGGATATATTATATGACTGTGGAGGCACATGCAAGTGACAGGTGAGAGGATAGATACCTGAATTCTGGGTGTCTTAAGGTAGTTAAATCCCTTAAAAAGTAACATTTCTTTGAGGAATAGGTTGTGGACTTCCCATTATCAGTACAAATACAGGTTGCTGTAGGTATCAGCAGATCAATGTACCCTTGCATATTCAAATCCCACCCAGCTTTCTTTGCACCCTCTTTTTCAAGCATTMGGTGTTTCAAAGGGTTAAAATACAGGACTGATGGGGCTTTGAGTCAATTCAAGCCATCAAATATCCTTGATGCAATATTTCACTTTTACCCCCACTGAGCCTGGCTGTATTTGGTGACCTTTCTGCATAGATGTTTTGTCTCAGCACTACGCAAGAAGAATGTTTATGAGGGCAGGGAATAGWGTTGCCAGTGAGGTGGTCCAACTCCATGACCAGGGAGAAGGGAAGCAAAGATCAGGCCATCCAAGGGATGCTGGGGAGAGGGAGGGTCAGTCCACCACTGTCAGAAAGCAGGACCAGTGGACTGAGGTGGGGAGAGCTTGTCACTCCTAACTTCCCACTGGTCCCAGAGGCTCATCTGACAGGGCTGACAGTCCATGATGGTTCCTTGATTTCAGCTGTGGCTTGTTTGTGCTTCTCTTTCAGCTCTCATCCCTCGCAATACATTCCACCTGTCCCTATATGAATTTATCCTCATTTTTTCCCCTTGTTTGAGGATAAATTAAAGAAAACAGAACCATGAACTAAATAAAARAGGGTAAAGTTTCTCCTCTGACTGGCAACATATCTGATAGGGGCCCTAATTTGTTTTTTTAGTACTAAAAGGCTGCTGTCATCTCCTGCAATTTGTGAGCCCTGCTGGAGCAATGAACAGCTTAGACTTTCCTGAACTTACATTTGTTATTATTAAAAAGATCTTTGTAATGGTTGAGAGTAAATGCTGACACTGAGTTGGGTTTGTGATTTTATTTACTTACTTGATTCTTATTTATGATGGCTTGGCCAGGTAGTGAAGCTTCTCTCAGTACTGAAATAAAGAATCATTAGAATCAAGCAAGGAAGCAAAGGGAAATAAAGGTGATATGAATGCTGTTCGCTTGCTTATTCATTTAAATCGATTTTTCTTTACTGGCTGAGAGCATCTATCAAAAGAACAAAGCCAAAAAGAAAAGAGAAAAGTTGACTTTGGAAGCAGATTTCTTGCAAGCAATTAAGAGTTATGTGATCTACAATATCATTGTTTCCATCAATGGTAATGGCAATTTTTTTTGCCATGGATTTCAGCAGAGAATGACAAGCATGAGAAATCAGACCAATAAAACAAATGTYAGCAGTCATAATTAGTGCTTGCCAACTCCCATAATTTCATCAAAGTACAGAAATCACTCATATGCTTAAAGCTCCTGGAATCCCATCATTATGAACAATTTATTTTAAAAAAATCATACTCTGTATGACTGTGGAAGAAATCTTGTATCTATCAATCCCAAATGGTAAAGAAATAAGCCCACAAATCTGTAATATTGTAATTTTGCAYTGATCTCATGAGTTGGTTGTTCATTGTGTGCTGAAATAATTAACAATCTTGTTTTGCACACCAGGGGCCAGATCTTCAGGTGATAGAAATTGATCAAACACCATCGATTGCAGAATAGCAGCTGCATTTACCAAGCAGCTGAAATTACTAAGTCAATTTTAAAAAGTTAAAAATACCCCTTGTCATTATGAATTGTGACATTAATGTACATTTTAACAGGATAGATATTCTTGTGATTCTCGAGTGTTTTTGCTCTTCATCACATCTGTTTGTCTGATTTCTGATTTTCTGTGATTTAAGCACATATTATCTTGATATATTTTTTGCTGCCTTAATCTTGTACAGACAGATTTGTTTCCTATATTAAGATATGTTGGTGCATTTTTCCCCACTAAGAACTCAATGATCCTTGTGGATCTCTTCTAGCTCAGGATATTCTAAGAACACGTATTATTCATTCCTGAAAAATGGTTCAAAAACCTGCAAACAATGAAGTTATCACCTCTCAGGAAGCTGCAGTCTTTAGGCTGAGGGATCTGGGAAGTTTTTCCTGACCTACTCTGGCAGTGTCAGACATTTTGTGCCTTGCCTGCTGTAATCTGTTCCAGCTACTTGCAAGAGAAGCAGGAGGAATGTTTCCATGCCTTGAGCAAGCCAGTTTGCTGTCCACATTATCAGCTTAAGCAATTAATGAACCCAAATTTATGCTCCTGTTCTGGGGTGTAAATGCTGCTGCTTTAGAAGGGGACACGTCTTTGTGGACATGGTACTGACTTAAGCAAATTAGACTTGAAGGAGCCTTCGCTGTTTGGCAGCAGTGTCTGTGCAGGTAGGACCTGACCAGGGAGCACAGATATGTCTGCTGGTGGGACTTAACCTGACCAGTCAACCAGTTTTGAATAATTAATGAGGATTTGAGGGAGGTGAATGAAAACCCCTTCATGATCTGAGCTGGTTCTTAATCTTTCACTTGAACCAAGCACTAAAATGATCTCTTTGGGACATAAGGGAATGTCTCAGGTGACAGCTGTATCCAYGCCTTGGTTTATAAGTGTATTTTAAGTCACGCTAACTTGAGTTTTTAAAATTGTCCAAAGACATTTGCAGATAATTTCCTTTTGATTACGCTTGTTTCTTCCACTTGATTTTGCTTTAGAAATTTATTTTGCTTTTTTTTAATCTCCGTTTAATTTTTATCCATCATTTTCTTTCTTCATTTTTTTTTCTTTCTCTGACCTTCTCCGTCAGTGTGTGCATTACCTGTATGGTATGGATTGTGATTGACTAATGTGACACTGGAGCAAACCAGTGCAATGCGTGTTCACTGGGTATAACTTTTCCCTGAGATTGCCATAGGTAATATGCTTTGCCTTAATTTTGGAAGATGCCAGTTGGAGTTTCCTTTATAAACCTGCCATTACTCCTACACAGAAGGAGTAGAAGTATGATTACATTAATGGTGAAATACAGATTACATTTGATCTTTCTTGTCCCATTTCACCTATAGTCCTTCCACAAGAAGCCCCCATTGGGCCAGAATTTAGTGTCCTTGTTGCACGACTGAAAGCTGCTAAAAGATCCAGTCTCATTTGGATTTATGTACTTCAGTTCTTGGCTACCCATGGACCCTGACATGGAAAGTAAGTGGCTTTTCCTTTCRACAATCCTTAGTGGTAAAATGATTTTAGATACTGAAGAGCAAAACATGAGCGGTGGCTTTCCCTGCATGGCTTGGAGACCTGTCAGATGCCTTCAGTCGTTCTTGTCTCTTGTGTAGCAAAGCACAGCTTGTGACACTGTGTTTGTTTTTATTCCCACTTGAAGGAAACTTYGGATGCAGAAGAAGTGATGGCAGAAAGGATATTTCTTGGCATTCAAAGACTTGTTAAAACTTTTTCATATGCGGATGCAACATATGAACCTTGCATTTCCACAAAAATGGTGAAGTTTTGTTCAGTAGCTCTGGGTTCTGTCTGGTTTTCATTAAAACACTACAGAAAATATTGATAACACTTAATTTRTTGTTACAAGCCTGCAGATTTAATGGGTTTATACATGTATACACCCACACATGCGGGTATCAGTCTCTTCTCCCAGGCAGCAAATGACARGATGAGAGGAAATGGTCTTGTGCCATGTCGATTGGATGTTAGGAAAAATTTGTTCACTGAAAGGGTTGTAAAGCATTGGAACAGGCTGTCCAGGGAAGTGGTAGGGTCACCATCCCTGGAAGTATTAAAAAACATGTGGATTTGGCACTTGAGGACATGGTTTAATAATGAACATGGTGGTGGTGCTGGCTTGATGGTTGGACTTGATCATCTTAGAGGTTTTTCCAACCTTAACAATTCTATGATTCTATGATTTTGAGATTTTAAAAGCTTTCTATAATGTCAGGACAATAAATAGTGCCAAGATACTGAAAAAATAGTGCAACTGGAGTAGCACATAAAGGTATAGATTTTCAAATGACATAGCGCAACAATATAGCACAGAAACCGTACTATGAATTTAATACATTCTTCTGGAGCTTTCTTTATGTCCATAGCCCAGGAATGGCACCAGATTTATTATTTACCAGTTTGTGCCAGATTATTCTCATTAAGATCACTTAGAAATCTATAAAAATGAAAAGACTGCTGCTCCATAGACAGTCATAGAGCTTGGAAGTRACAAACAAAGCAGCATTTGCTGAAGAGCAGACTGTCAAGCAGAAGTGACAGACAAGGCCAATTACCATATGCAAATGAGCCAGCATTCATTATATAATTCTAAAAAAAGCTATATTTGTCAAAAGTACTGCTATTCAGAACCGATTCTCTGGCTGGATGAACCCTGTGGAGTTTCAGGTTTTATGAGCTTCTGCATCATGGTTTTTTTAGAATGGTAAAATGTATTTCTGCCCAACTCAATTTTTCCTATGGTTTCACATATTACTTTTTMCTGTTTCTCCACAGGAAAATCTTGAGTGCCTTTAAAATAGATGGTTTATGGCCATTTCGAATCCAGACTAGTACATCTAGTCTGTTATTCATTCCCAGAAAACTGCAGCTGCTTCAGGGGAGACACAGGTTACCCTGTACCAAAGTAGTTAGTCTCACTTTTTTCCTTCTGTTCTTGGGAGGAGCCTTTTTCTGGATGAACSCCAAAGCAATGTCCTAGCTGACTTAAACCTGGCCATGGCTTTGTTCCCTACCTTCAAAATATTGACCTAGGTGTCGTGTATGGTCATGGCATGTTTCTGGTGAGAACACAGAAAAACATATGAAATACACTTGGAAGTTGTGAGTATCTGCATCAGTGATGTCCATCTACAGAGTGGTTGTTCTACATTACCCTTCCCTATGGCCACATGAATCCAAGTGACTTCATGGAAAAATAAGAATATGCAGTCCCCACAGGTTTGCCTACATGTGGAAGTTATTGGGAATCAAATGAGAAGAATTTGTAGTTTGGTAGCTATTTCACCCTGTGTCTGATAGAGAAGCTGATATTCTGCACTTCTGAGGGATATTGAGTTATCTTCACAGAAGCACTGGGTACTAATTCAAAATTTCTTTCCACGCATCTGGATGGGGCTGGTGTTATATTCCTGCCATCTCCCTTGGGATGGCCAAGCAATGAGCTAGATTGGAGAACTGCCTTCCAGAAAGCTTCCCTAAACAAACAACAGTTTCCTTCCAGCTAGGGCTATTCTATTATCTTAAGTTGCTCTTAGAGAGTAAGAACACCAGGACCCACCCAAAGAAAAAAAGCAGGGAGGGTAACGTTTGGCCAAACATAGTRATGAGGTGGTACAACTGATTTTTGTGGCTCTGCCTTCAGATGAAAATGGCTGTGGAAGCCAGATGCAATGTGGAAGATGGGCAGTTTTGGGGAGGGGAATGAAGACTTTTCCATCTAATCYGTACATGCAGCTTTAGGGGTGCAATCTGGAGGCCTACTGACAGTGGCAGCTCCCCCACAGGAGCGTGCAAGACATTTGCCCTGGGCTCGTGCTCTGAATGACCTCTTAGAGAAGCTCACTGCTGTCCACCAACTATAAACAGCCTCAGTAGATGAGATTAATGTAGATGTTCAGAAAAGCTGGCTTTTTAGTGCTGTTTCCTTCAATACAGAGTACCAATAGCTCTTGTTTAAAAGTTTATTTTGCCAGTTTGGCTAACATAATTAGCTAATTATCACGGTAATTCCCATTCACGACGGCAGTCGAGTAAGTCTCAGTTGTTCTAAACCCTGTGGAGCTGATTAARATGATCACTGACCCAGAGAGTTCATGGACTTAAGAAAGTCAGTGAATGGTTTTCCCARGGAGAATAAAGGCAGATTTCTGGGACTAAGATCCACTGCTTGGATTCCTGTGAGAAAAGTGCTAACATATTCACCTCTTGCTCACAATCTCCAGCATTTTTCCAAGCTTTTAGCCTCCAGAGCAGAATTATGAAAGTTATACATTCTTGTTTGCAAAGCTGCTGTCAGTGCTTTACTAGCAGTGCCCCAGTTGAGCATATTTCACTGTGTGCAATGGCTGTGTTTAGTAAAAGCAATCAAGCTGACAGTCTGCATGATGGAAGCCCTAATCTGTGCAGTGTCATGCACTGTGCATCCCCACGAGAGAATCTCTGGTGACTCGGTATTAATGAGAGGGAAGCAGTGGCACTGTTATTATTATTTATGACTTATCCTGCTCCACAGATGTGTAAGGCACTTTAAAAAACAAATAAAGATGGTATCCCTGCTGATAACCATGCAGAGCAGCAAGGCACAGCTGGCATCCTCGTGATACCTGCTGCAGAGGGTCTAAAGAAAGAAGACTGGGCAGCAGTGAGGACAGCACCACCTTCTAGTGCTGTCACAGAGATCTGGCTAAATGGAGAGCRGTTAGCATTGCAGCCCTCTGAGCAGGCATAAATGTTAAAAAACCATGCAGATGTGGTTTAGTGGTGAACTTGGCAATGCTGGTTTAAGAGTTGGGCTCCATGACCGTAGAGGTCTTTTCCAACCTTAACGATTCTGTGATTCTATGAAAAKTCTGCTTATTATTACCATTACATAGTGTTCTAGTGTCTCCTTCTCGCATCCCGGGTTAGGGCTTCATGCACAAATGGTATGAAGAATTAACGCTCAGGCTCACTTTTCCCACTGACACATACCTAAATTATTTCCCTAAAACACAGAATACAAGAAAGCAAGGAACGTGTTTACTTTGTGTCTCTCTCTCATGCAGTGACTATTTCTATGCAGACACTCTCCTAACATCTTAGAGTAAAATAAAGTATTATTGCTATTAGTAAAAATCACCTCTTGACTTCTGGGTATTGCTCTGTTTTTCTCTTTTGTTACTCTGTATTGTCTGAAGACCCTGATCTGAGTCACAGGCAGTGACAGAGCGATATGAAGTACATGCAGAGGACATAAGTCTTTCCCTTCCTGATAAATTTTGCTCTTAAAAATAACACCCAGTCAGCATGCCCAAACTGTTGATTTCTCCAGTTATAGGTGATTTTTTTCACTTTGCTCTCTGTTAAATCCCCTGCTTCTGGTGCCAGCTTTGGTGGTTTTGAGCTACCAAAGTGTAATGAAACTGCACTAATATGTCCCAAAGTAAAAATGACCCTGAAACAGCAACTCAGATGTTGCTTACACATGCTTCATTTCTTCATATCCTTCATGATCAAAGCCTATTCTTTCCATCTGACTAATGGACTAACCTTGGTCTGAATAAATGTTTACCTTCAGTCACCACTAGCAAAAGGTGCCCAGAATTACTCAGGCAGGGGTACACACAATGAAAGTGAAAGACACCCGACAAGAGATCAAGAAGATCATTATCAGCACTGATGGTGKTTTGGCATATATCATGTGAGATGTCTGACCGTGAATCCATCCATGGGATCAGCGTTTCTTCCAGAAAGGTCTTTGGATGGGAGAAAGCCATAAACTCAAAATGGGATCTTCAAGTCCTAAACTTATTTCCTCATTTGGTTCAATAGGGAGGAAAGTTTGATGGTGTTCACAGTGTGCTACGAAATATATACATTTAGTCAATCATTTCTTAACTGAATGTTCTGCTTAATCTTAGAAAAATCACTCAAAATTGGCTCATCTCCACTCGGTTTCCAAGAACACCTTGATTTCTTCACATTACTGTAAATTGTACAAAGCTAACACCCTTCTCTATCTCAATTTTAGCTGCTTATAATATATATTGCTACGGCTCTGTCTTTACTTCATTGCTTTTTATGTGACGTTACAGAACAGCTTGCAAAACATCTGGCAGTAAATGGMTTATATTTTGAGGCTATAATTTTGCATGAGGAACTTTTAGAGACATTAGTAAGTTTTGGATAAAAGTCATTGTCAGCATATAGTATTTTGTACTATTGTAAGAAGATCGGAGAAATTTCCTCAYGAAACCAAAATCTTGAAAAAGTTAGGGTTTTTTTTTTTACCTTGCAAGGACAAATGATGCTACAACAAAAAGTATTGGTTCTAAATTTGCCACGGCTGTAACTTTGCAGAAATTTGTTCTGGTTTTGGATGAAAGAAGGATGCTATTTTCAACAGCACATACCCACATCAAATGGTTCAAGGGAGTAAAGTTTTACTGAGCTTGGTGAAGCTATGCTGATCTATTGCTATAGCCTAACAACCAGTTCTGGGCACTTAATAAAACTGAATATAGTTAAATMATACTGTAGGTAGTAAAAACAGTGTCACTGTTTCATAAAATCCATGAAAAATTGTGATGGATAAGTATGCTCTGCTGCTACTGCAGAAGCACTGGTTTCTGGGGTCAGGAAAAAACATGAGCATTACTGTTATGACAATATTAAAGAGAAATGTGTGGAGAAGCTATTGGAATTAAAATGATGGAATAAAAAGTTTGCAGTTGTATTGTATATTTATTTAATAAATGAAACTGAACTCTTTATATAAATCTCTGAGAACYTACAGACTAGATTGTGTAAAAGAAATATTATTTGGACACAACCAKCTTTCCAGTTTTATTTGTACCCAGAAGTGTCCCCTCTTCCAATATATGAGACAAGACAGCTTTTTTCTTATGTATTTGRGTCACAGTGGTATGAAATGACATTTCAATGGGTCTAGACCTTGTATCTCAAATATGGGTATTATGGCAAATTATACATTAAATTATGCACCTTTCCTCACAATTTACACATAAAAACATAGATTATGTGTTTGGTTGTTAAAACCTAAATAACCAAACACAGAGGATCAAAGTCACTGGGCTCGTGGCTTTGTGAGGATTCATGACAGAAATCAGAAARAGGTTAGTGAGCAGCACAGACAGGGTACATCAAGCACAATAAGTCACCATCTAATACAAAGTACAATGAAACAGTTCAAGTTTAGAAATAAGTATAGTTGCAATATAAGAAAGGAAAATCTTTTGTTTAGTCTCTACCTTTTACTTCTCTTTCAAAGTAACTATAAGATTTGCTAAACACAGGATGAGACAGAAACTCTTCATATAGAAAGGGCAGAAAATAAGAAAAGAAAGAATCCTTTAAGCTCAACGACATATTTTTTAACTTTTTTTCCTCTACCCTTTTCTTTTCACCAGCCTTAGGCTGGTGCTTTGATCTATATTTCAGTCACCAAGGTCCCTTATCAGAGAAAATACAAGAAAAGGACAGTGAAAGATACAGATAGAATGACAAATAGATGCACCTTGAGTCACTACAGAGTGACTTTTCTGCTCTTCAGAATGAATTCTATCTGAAAACCATATCTGCAATGGGAATGGACCAGAGAGGAAAAGAAAGCTTTGCCCTGAGGGTCTAAACCAACTCCCACTGATTGCAAAAAGCCCTTTTTGATATGTAGACTGATCAGTCTAAGATTCAAGAGGATAAAACAACAACATGCAACGTCCTGATGTTCCTTGGATGTTCTTTTTCTGCTCCACTCCCTTCCTGCACTGGGGGCAGCTTTTCTGTCCCTCCATATGCCTGTTKTCATGTGTGCGTACACCTCTGTGCCTTCTAGGAATAACTTTTACCTGCACAGTGTAAGGCATATAGATAAAAACTACACCTAGCCCAGTAGTCTGTCTCTGACAGACCAGGGACAGATGTCCRGAGTAAAAGAAGAGCCAGAAAGCCCTTCATTGTTCATTTTCTACAACTCTGAAATGGAGCCTAGCTCAGTATTAGGTCACCCACAGTGGATTTTCCTTTCAGACATCTGGGACATCTTTACTACAATGGTAATTTTTAGCACCAGTAGCTTTTTTTCAGGAAAGATTTCACATATGTATAAGGAATTATTCCAGTTTGCTTGCTTTGAAAAGAGTGTGTGGCAGAATATTCTCACGACTTTGAGATCAYGTATCAGAAGTTGATGCCTCTTCACCTGCTCCTTGTTGTCCCCACTGTGTACCACCTCTACCCTAGGAGTTCCAGTCCACTTCATTGTTTCTTGCACAGATGACATCCACACCTTTGATCTGCCATCCTGCTCTTTTCTGTGCCTTTCCCACTCCTAGCYGAAACAGAAAGACCAGAAATGCACAAGGCATCGAAGCTGCAAGCATACCATAGATTTACACACTGACATAATAACATTACCTATTTGTTCTCTATTCATTTCCTGATATTTCCTAACATTTTATTTGCTTTTTGACTTCTACTGAATATTGAGTTGACGTTTTTATAGAACTAGGTATGATATTCCCAATATCTCTCTTGAATGATAATAGTCAGCCCAGAGCCCSTAATTTTGTAACTAAAGCTTTATTGCTTTTACCTATGTGAATTACATTTACCCATATTGAATTTCATTTTCCATTTTATCTCTCAGCCACTTAGTCTTCTACAGTCTTTTTGCAAGTCTTTGCAGTCAGCTTTCGTTTATACTAAGCCAAGCAAGTTCATACCTTCAMTAAAGTTTGTGTCCTCATTCTCATCACCTTAGAGATTATTCCACTTTCGTGGTGTTTTCAAGCAGCTGATTCAGGGCCACACTACCAAGCAAAGTGAGACAAACTAGTCTACCTCAGCCTTGCTACTAGAATTATTTGTACTTTATGCTTCCRAAATTTTGCATAGCTGGCTATAGGCCATCATCTTCCCATCTATTTTTATCTACTTTTTCACTCCTTTTTCCCATACTCGTTCTCCTTATAAAGCAACTGCATTATTCATCTCTTTGAACATGCATAGCATCTTGAGACAGAGTTTGGAATAGATCTATTTCATAGACAAAACAAAGTTTTCTCCAAAACAATGTTCAGCTTGAGGGCAGCTAGCAAACTCGTGTGATGTTAAGAAAACAGAGAAATGGTATTGTATGCTTAGTTGTCACATTGGATAAAGGTGGTTAAGACACATTAATTTTTGTAGCCAGTAATACAACCTGAGTAATATGACCAGCAACACACCAACTCTGCTAAGACCTAATGGTCTTGCACACTTCCACCTGAGTCAAGAATAGGTGACTTCAGAGGAAAGTATAGAATGCAGTTCTTGCTCTTGCTTCAGGATCCGTGATAAAAATACCTTAACTTCCTTCACACAAGATTTAATTTGGTCACAGTCATTCTCAAGTATAATTTTTTTTGGAAATTTGATCTCTTTTCTTTTTGTTTGCTTGTTTGCTTTTTTCTCTGCAGATATTCCTCTAGCCTAGAGGCTCAAAGAAAGGATGCAAAATGCTGTCTAGTGAACACACATACCACCCTCTCACAGGAAATTGGCAGGTAGGAGACCTGGACAGATACTTCAGTGATACCACTGATGGGGTGATTTGGTGACTACCACACCACTGCACTTACAAGTTCATGGAGATGATTTTACAGTCCTTCATATTTGTCTCAGCTCTTAACTAAATCCACTTGATTTGCATGTCCAACTCATGYGGTTAATTTACTGAGCTCTTCCCCTTTCAGACTATCTATAAATATGCCATTGTGTCCTCTAAACCTTATTGAAACTTCSTGAAGCACAGCAACAACAAACTTCCCACCACAGTCAGCAGCAGATTTCAATGGAGCTGCTCATAAGTATGGACTCTGCAATTTGGCACGGACAAAAAACCCTGGTGTGTAGGCTACTGCACCTCTAACCTCTTTTACAGTAAGAATAGAATCTTATTCCTTCTCCTTTTTCCCTATCTCCTAGTGAGGTCTTAATCCATGCAAAGTTTTAACTCTCACTCCATGGTTACCAAGTTTCCCTAACAGCTTCTTGTAAGGGTCTTTACCAAAGGTCTTTTGAAAGCCTGAATTAATTTTATCCACCATTTCTCCCTTAGTGACTGTTTTGTTAATTCTGAATGAGTGTTGGCAGTTTAGAGAGCTATTATTTGGTCTTGGGAAGCCTGAGGCTTTAGACTTACCAGGTTGTATACATTAAATTAGTGTATAACTCTATCTTTCACATTTTTCTTGACTATTTTTCCTGCTGCTGAGGTATGTCCTGTGTATCTATAAAAGACAATTGCCTCTGGCATTTTATGAAAGATTAAGGCAGTCTTGGCTACAACCCAATTGGCCATGGTAGCAGGCTTTTATTTCAGATTTTGAACAATAAACCGTGTATCTTTAAACAGCAACTCAGCTGGTTCATTATTTAGTCCCTCATAGCTCCTAGACAGCTAAGACACAGCAGCGATGATTAATTACTATGTAACGTGTTGTGTTATTCCAATCCCATTTTTCCATTCTTGTTTTGGGTTCTCAGAGAACGTCTCATCCTTTCTTCATGTTGATAATAGCACCTATTTAAGTAATTTTTTTAAACACGGGTTTAAGCTCAGTAGCATAAGTCRCTGTATCTTTTGCTTACTGCTTCTTGATGCTGTGGAGAAGAATGTGTGTGACTGACACCATGTGAAAAGGAGAGGTAAGCAGAGAGAAAAAAAGAAAGAAAAGAAATACTTCATGCTACTGGTGAGGGCAAATCATTCTCTTTGGGACTGGGCCAAAGAGTGCCCTGGTAAGTGAGCATAAATCAGATTTACTTTGAGTCTGATATACATTTGAAGAAAATTGCTGTAATTTCACTGAGACAAATGAGAAAGTCGTTTACACCACTTTGCAGCTCTGGCTCATTTATTTCAATGAAGTTATTCTGCATTCATGTGGGTGTAAACCAGAATAACATTTAGTTCACTGTTAAGGTAGTAACTTCTCTGCTCCTAGTCCTGTGATGATTGGTAGCAAAAACAGTCAGTAGGATACTGGCATGAACGAAACAAGAAAAGGAGA